>CAUYRH010096127.1:0-46851 GCA_963574655.1 Perodicticus potto
CCCAAAACCGTTAAGCCCTTCCACTTCCAAAACCACAGTTTTATACATAAAGTTCAAAGCAAACACCGTCTTCATGCTTACCTTAAACAATAATTAACCCTTATCTTAAACAATAATCAGCATAACCCATGACCCAAAACAGCATTTCTAATTTAAAAGTTAATCTCCTAAATCGATTGCCCTAAACTTCTCAAGATACAGACTTACAGGTTACACCTGAATTTACGAAACACCAAGACGTGAGGTGAAGGTCACAGTGGCCCTCACCCGAGCAGACCAGCGGTGTCGCGTGGGCCCGTCTCACTCTCAGTGCGTGAGCTCTGAAACGAGACACTCAGCGTGGCCTCACGTTCCCTCCGTCAGACGTGAGGCCCGAGTCCTGTCCCTCTGGGGCTTCAATTGGTCTTCTCTAGTTTTTATGCGCAAAATAATTTAAATGTCTTTCACTACGTTTTATGTAGTTTGTTACTTAAAAGTGCTTTTTCTGGTGTTTAGAAAAGAAAACTTACGTTTAGTATCTAGTGGTCACTTTTTAGAAATTTGCCTTTCTGTAGTATAATATTTCCCTTTTTCTTTAATTAATATCAGTTTGTTCCCTATGATAGGTCTCAGTAAGCGTAGCTTGTAGTTCTTTCTCCATTCACTTCCCTCTTCTACCATCCAGTTTAACAAATACTGTATCTTTTATCTGATTTTATGGTCTTTATGCTTACATATATAGGTGTATTTATTTGACCTACGTATGTATCAGTTTTAAACATTATCTTTGTACTCCCACGTATAACAGCACCACGTAGCAGAATGTTGACAACCTCTTCCGTCTCTGTGTTTCTACTTTTGATTTTTCTTAGATGTGCAGTTAAATAAGTTTGCTGCCGCCTGACTGTCCTTGGACAAACTTCCATTCATCTCTCGACTGGCTGGAGTTCATTCTCTAGTGATTTTTTCTCAGGAAATGTCCATTTGAGCAAAGTTTCCTGAACTCTTCCACGTTTAAACATGGTCTGTCTGTAGGCTTTGTACATGAAGGAAGAGCTTGCAGAGGCACCAAGTTTCTTATCTCACTCTGCTTTCTTTCTTTCAGGACCTTGTGGATGTGGCCCCATTTTTTCTGGCATTGAATATTGGCTGCCAAGACGTTACCAACCTGAGTTGCTTAAATATTCAAAGGATTCTCTTTATCTTTAAAGGACCATCATTGTACAAGGATATAAATTGGTATTGATGATACTAGAACAGTTTCCTTAGACAGAGGGTGCCAAAATGTATACGTATTTTAAGAAAGGGAAAAACTGTATATGCATTTTGGGGAGACCTTCTGTCTGCATGGTGCCCTTCGATATGTAGAATCAGATCTTTATTTCAAGGAAGTTTGCATTTTCAATTAAAGTTTTTAAATTCTTTTTTCCATTGTTCCAGATTTCTTATTTGGGGCTCTAATTATGAGGATGTTAAATTTCTTTTGCTTATACTCTGCATCTGCTACTTCTTAATGCTGCATCCTTTTCTGTTGTATATTATCCACTTTACTTATTTTTGTGATTCTTACCCGTGTTATCTGTGCTCTGTTTTCCCTTTGCTCACATAGAATTTTTTTTTTGTTTGCAGTTTTTTTGTCTGGGGCTGGGTTTGAACCCGCCACTTCCGGCATATGGGGCCGGCACCCTTCTCCTTTGAGCCACAGGCACCATCCCAGCTCACTTATAATCTAACCTCGTTTCTAACACTTCAGTCAGTTCCTCTTGTGAGTCCGTGCACCTGTGATTTGTAGTTTTCCCTTTAAAGCTGTGATAGGTTTATGCTAAATTCAAGCAGCACCTCTCCTTCCAGTGTTAGGTTTAACTCCCAAACTACCCCTTTTTAGGACAATGAAAAAAATCAAATGATTTAGGAGTTTAAAGGTTTTGGTCCTTACCACGAAACCCATGCCTGCCTGTAATCCAATAACTTGCTTTCTTTGGTAATCAAAGATTGAGATGTGACCTGGAAGGAAAATTTTACAGGCAACTTTCTCAGTCTTTAACTTCTTTCATACGGCTAAACGGTCCTGCTGCTTAGAGGGACTGTTGCTGGAAGAAAGAACTGAGTGAGCAGAAAAAATAAGTACTCCTAGCTGTATGCATTGCCATCCACAATAAATCAGGGTTCGAATGGACACTGGGTGGTCAGCTAGCCCTTGCTGCTGATGGATATATTTGGCTTTGTAATTTAAGATTCTTCACAGCGTTGGACTTGAGTCTTCAAGGAAGGGTACAAATTAAGAGAAGAAAAGAAGAGTAAGAAGGAAAATGAGGTGAACTAGTGTATTGTTATGGCAGGAAAAGGAAAAGGGGGCATCCAAGGGGACAGGCGGGTATCCAGAGAAGCAGGAGAGGTGTGAAAATGCCCATGGTAGAGGCAGAACGGCTAGTGCCCTCCCTGGGCCTGATGGCCGCCTGTGTCCGGGAGAGGGCATTAGTGGCACTTGAATGAGAATGCCACATAGTAAAGGTAAGTCCACAGAGGGGAATAAGATCAGCAGCTGAGGGTGCTGGAGGGGTGGGCGTGGATAGCAAGGGACATGGTGAGGAAGAGGAGAAGGGGCAAGCCAGGCTGTGCAGGGCTGCGGGGGAAGGGGGCAGGTGTCAGCAGCCAGGAGCCGGGGCACCCAAAGCTAGGTCATCTTTAGAGGGATAGTATTCCCAGAAGCTCAGGTTTGATTCAAAGCATATCTAGATTTGAATCTCAGCTGCACCACTTACTGGCTGGATTTTAACCTTGAGTGATAGAAATTAGGCATAAGGAAACCCCTGTCATTAATGAGAACAGTGATAACTACCACATACTTTTCATATGCTAAGAACTTTACAAACACTGTCTCACTGTCTAATTTAACCCTCATAAGAATTCTTGTTATATGGATTTTATTATCCCACTTGTACAGAAAGGGAATCTGGGTCTTAGTGTGATAGGGCAAGACAGTCACTCTCGGAGAATTAGTTAGGGAGGGGAGCCAGGGCTGGAAACCAGGCTCTGAAACCCGTGCTCCTGACTGCTCTGCCAGGTTGCATTTCTTCCCCAAAAAGATCATCCCCACCTCGGGGACACCATATCACCCAGCCTTGGGACACCACGGGGCCTCGGCCCATGGGGCTGATGTGCCTCCCTGCCTTTCCTTCTCACCCTGCCCTGATGTGACACCTGTCAGGGCTCCAGGAACTTACAATGAGAAAGACAGAGGCAGCTTGAAGCCCCTGGTCCCCTCATCCAGGCCACCACGCACCACCGCCCACCCCTTGCTATACTCCGGGTGTCCTGGTTTTAGACCCAGCCTGTGCCACACTCACCAGCACCACATCTCCCAGCGTCTCCAGCCTGTGCCTCGGTAACCGACCACCTGCAATCCTGGTTCTCCTGAGCTGCGGCCATGGAGTCTCACAGGACAGGAGGAGACTGATGAGTGTGCCTGGTACCTGTCCTCTTCTCCTCTCACTCCAGTGGCCTCCATGACCCTTTCCGTGCACATAGACGCTAGTCTGTGGAGTCCCTCGGACCAGCTTTAGAACCTGGGAAGGGAACAATTGGGAGCTGAGTAACTGTGGACAGCCCTGCTCACCTCCGTCCCATTCCCACCTCACACTTACCGAAACCCTGTCGCTACCAGGGGTGGGAGAGCACAGACCAGGATGCTCGCTGGCTAGGGACACAGGGCAGGTGTGTAGCAAATGGAATGTGCCCCCAAGGCAGTGATGGGGCATCCAGAGGGGTCCAGCAGGTGGGCAGAGTGGGGGTCACGGGGAGGACAGCTGTACGGATGGCCTTCTTTGCGTCACAGTTGAGCCTCTGACAGGTGCCTGTGGTGGGGACACAGCTCGTTCTACCGTGCGGGCTGCCACACCGGGCCCTCCCCCGCTCCCCTGTGATAACTGCTCCTGCCTTCAACATGGCCTGAAGGGCTCACGGTGGGAACCGTGGATGGGGCCCCGGGAGGAGCCTGCCGCAGGGACTGGGCAAGAGCAGCAGGAAGGCCGTCCGTGGCAGGGAGAAGCACAGTGGGGTGGAGTGGGCAGGCTCCCAGGAGCAGTGTCCCCGCAGTGGAAGAGGACTGACACGTGGGGGTGTGTCCAGCGAGTGACGGCAGGCCACTGCTGGAACCACGCCAAGGCTCGTGTCCATCTGTGACATGCCAGGGCGATGCCTGATCCTCCTGAGGCTGATGCCGCCGCCTCCTGCTCTAACTAGGACCCTCGGTTGCTGCACTCAGGCTGCTCCTCTCTTGCCCTGCCCCTCAGCACGGCCACAGGTCAGGGGTCCAGCGCTGTCTGCCACACAGTGATATTTCATGACAGGAGTGGGGTCCGGAGTGCTCCCCCCCGTCTCCCTTCCCGTGACCCCAGCCCTGCATTAGAGCGAGGTGTACCTGCTGAGCTGTGCATTCCCTAAAGGCAGGGCCCATCTTTCTCCTGAGGCTAGGACGTGAATGCCTATTTGTTAGTTACTGCCGCTTAGACCCAAAAATGGCAAGTGTAGGCCGTAAAGGCAGTGTTTGTACATGCGGCTCTGCACACGGACTGTTATTATGAGAAGAGTGAGAGTGATACTCTAATTTCTCATTGAGTTTTGTTTCCCTAAACCAAGTCATTGCCACCACCCACCTCTCCACTAGTGTTTCTAATAGTGACAGAGGCTCCATTACAGCCGTGCCCCCTCCTAGTATCACTGACAAAACTCCACTGTAGCTTCTTCGTGTTGGGTGGGTGACCCAGATGGCTTTAGTTTGCTGTTCTTACCTGCAGAGATGACACAGAGAAGTTTCTATTAGAGTCTTTGTTAGCTGACTGTGGAGGAGAAAACTTGATTGAATAGTAAAGCCACTGTGTGATGTGATTTAAATGTCACGATTGAATAAAAAATGAATGTCATGATTGATAATATCAAGTCTGCAATGGGAAAAAGCAGAAAGAAAAAAGGAAGCTATTCAGATACTGTTTTATATGTTCAAAGCCTCATCCTACTGTACATACAGCGGCATTCACAGTGTGGTCAGGTCGGTTAATAACTGCAATGCAGAGCTAACCAAGAGAGGGTAGGATTTCATTTGCTCCTTACAGTGGAAGCTGAGCTTTTAATTCTAGGTTTGCAAAAGACACGCGATGCCTCATTGAATGAGATGTGGTGTGTGCTGGCTCCTTCTACCGTTAGGCGTCCCCTGACTCTCAGAGACATGGAACTAGAGCCCCTGTGCTGTGTTCCAGCTCCCCCGTTACCTCCCGAGTGGGAAACATCTTTGTGAAGTATCAGCTCCAGCTCTGGGGAGGGTGGGGAGTCCTGCCGAGGGATCGCCCACTCTGGGTACACCAGTCTAGCCTGCACCCAGCACAGGGCCTGCTTGCCGCAGTTTACCCCTACAAAGGGCTCTAGCAGAGAAGCCCTCCCAAGCTTCTGCATTCCCCATGTGAAGTAAACTTAAGAGAAAAAGTGAAATTCTGAGCAAAGATCCAAAGAAGCTTCAGGAATTCTTTTTATCTTTTTTTTTTTTAACTTTATGCTTTGCTCCCGTCTGAGGGTAAAGTCTACAACTTGATTTTCAAAGGGAGATATGGTTTTGATAATTGGGGATGCGATGTTTAGAAGTGTGTGTGATCAGATGGACTTCAGATATGGATGTGAAATTCTGCTTTCAGCCATCACACAGAAGGCCATTCTACCCCTTTCAAACACAAGAGCTACTGGTAGGAAGTTTGTTATTTCGTGTGGTAACGGGAAACCTTTCTTGTCACGGCTCTCTTCTATAAGGAGACGGTTCTTCATGTACTCACGCTATAATCTCTTGCCTTTTCTTGTCTGTAGGCAAAAACTGGGACCTGACGGCCGCTCTGAGCGACTATGAGCAGCTCCGACAGGTGCACACAGCCAACCTGCCGCATGTGTTCAATGAGGGGAGGTGTCCCAAGCAGCCGGAGCGAGAGCCGCCCCAGCCTGGGCACAAGGTGGAGCGGCCCTGCTTGCAGAGGCAGGACGACATTGCCCAAGGTACGGCGTGGGGCCGGAGCCTGGGCAGGGGGCTGCCCCAGGCGGGTGAGCCATGGCTGGTGGGCAGGTGGGCTGGTGTGAAGAGTGGAGGGGCCACTACCTTGCAGCTCCGTCAGTCCGTACACCTGAGGAGACGTCCTTACCAGTTTCCTTTCCTGGCTCCGCCTCTGCCTGAGAGCGGCAGAAGAGTGAGTCCATTCCCTAGGAGCTAGCGGCCCGTCACATGATTAAAAACCAGCATTCCTCCTGGAGTCCTGGTTTTTCCAGAACGAAAAGGTCTAGTTCCTTCGGTTATTTCCCAAGTAACATTATCTCCAAATCCGTTCAGCCAACTTTGCCATCTATTACCTTCCTGAACATACCTGGATCTGGGCTCTGTTATGCCACCCACGTGGCTGCCCACCTGTTATACCCAACTCTAGAAGTTCTGTATAGTATGACTCTCTGCTAAGGCAAACCCCTCTACTGCTATGCTTTTCCAGTTTTTTTTTTGTTTTTTTTACCATTTTTGAATACTTGCTCTGCCATATAAACCTTAAAATTACAACTTTGGTTGGAATTGTACTGGATTTTTAAATTTCATTCTAAGAATAATTGAAATTTGTAATGCTCTTCCATTCACGAACATTACACATGGCTCTCCATGAATCCAGATTCTATTAACGCTTTAGGCATGGAGAAAAATAAATTCATTACTTATTTATTTATCTTTTATCCAGTCAACTACATAAATTCTCTTATTAGTTTTAATAGTTTATTCTAAGACAATCACTTGGGTTTTCCCATAGTGATTGTCTTAGAACAAACTCCATATGCAATCCCACTTCTCCATATGCATACAGTCCTATCGTCTGAAATAATTTAATATTCTTCTTCCTGTTTACACAGTTCATTCAGTTTCTTGTCCTGTTCTGTTCTCTCCTGAACTGTGAGGAATAAACGTTTCTATTAGCTCAGCCTGTCATTCAAGCTGTATTTGAATCTGCATCTCAGATTATTCCTTTTTTCTCTTTTTTTTTTTTTAATTTCAAATGAATATATAGGTACAGATCCATAGGTTACATTCTCACTTTCAAAGTAAAGTTGAACCTGTAGGTGAGACCTTCACCCAGGGGGGGCTACTGAACACCCTCACTTTGTGCACATTAGGAGAGATCCCATCACTTGCCTCCCGTGCCATGCACCCTCCCCACTCCCCCTTGCCCTGCCTTCCTCTCTCCTCCCCCTTGCTAGACTTTATTTGTGTTTTATGCCTGTGGGCATGTAATTGTTTGTATTAGTATTGAGAACATTGGATTTTTTTTCCATTCTTGAGATACTTTACTAGGAAGCATATTTTTTAGCTCCATCCAGGTAAACAGAAAAGATGTAAGGCCTTCATTTTTCGTATAGTACTCCATGGTATATATATGCCACAGTTTGTTAATCCATTCGTGGGTTGATGGGCGTTTGGGTTGCTTCCATGACTTGTCAATTATGAACTGAGCTGCAAGAAACATTATGGTGCAAATGTCTTTGTTGTAAAGTGGTTTTGTTCTTCTGGGTAGATACCAAATGATGGAATTGCAGGGTCAAACGGAAGGTTGACTGTTCTTTGAAAATTCTCCACACTTCTTTCCATAAAGGTTGAATTAGTTTGCAATGCATCTTGGAATATGCTTGTCTGTTCATTCTGCTTTCTAGAAAAGCCACAGTTGAGTTAGAAATTTTAATAAACATGATCTGTTTCTCCTCTTAGTTCTATCCTTTCTGCTGTATTTGTTTTGAAGCCATGTTGTTAGGTGGACGCACATTCATAATCCCTAGGTTATCTTATTCTAGGATTCTTTTTTTTACCAATATATAGAATTCCTCTTTGTCAAACCGTATGATATAATGTTTTTTATCTTGAAATTTGTTTTTAATGCTAAGCCACTACCTTGATTTTCTATTGGTTTACTCACATCCAGAATATCACTTTCTTGTACTGTTATTTTCAGCCTTTTTTATGCTTTCATATTAAATGTGATTCTTATAGGTAATTTATCGTCAGTTTTCATTTTATTATTCACGCCAAGACTCTCATCTCTTGAGTAGTGAACTTAATCCATTCTTTTTTTCCTATCTTCCTTGTAATTAGCTAATAAAATTTTTCTGCTGGTTTGAAAGTTATACATTCTACTTTTACTCATGTTGCAATTCCTTTTATTCTATTAAAACTAGTATTTTGGTTTTCTTCCTATTATTTTTCTAAAAAAGCTTACCAACAGCTGCATTTTACCCTGAAAAACACACGTCTTCATGAGCTTTCATATTCTCCCTCTCTTCCTCTCCTTGCCCTCATCATCGTTAGATTATTTTTGTTACCTTGTGCTTATCTAGGCAGTAGTTAATGTCTCCATTTACACGTGCTCATTTCTCCGTTTACACGTGCTCATTTCTCCCTGCTGACAGAGTACTTCTTCAAGGACTACTTCCAAAAAGACCTTTCTTCGTAGTGAATCTCCTAGGGCCTTGAGTGCCTACAAAGGTTTACGTAGTCTACTTCAATTTTTGTTTGGCAGAATGAAATTTCTAGGTAAAAATTATTCTCCTTGAATGCTTTGCCCCTTTTCCTGTTGCGCTCTTGCAGCTCTACTTGGGTTGCGAAGAGATCGCCCTGACGCGACGACCTAAGACCCGGGTTCACGGTCACATGAGCATGCTGCTGCTCCCGTTTGCTTATTTCTTCCTCCAGGTCCCTTCTTTGTCATCGTTGTTACTTCCCATCCTGATCCTCGGCTTTCTCTTTGCTGCGCAGGCTCCCTTTTGAGTCTCGTCCTCCTGGCCTGTTTATTTAGCTGCCCCAGCCTCAGGACGTTGTTGACACTCGCCCTCCTGGGCAGTCTCCTCGGTGTCCCTGTCATCAGCCGACCTCACTGTGGCACAGGCTCTGGTCTGTGTCCTCAAGCTGGAGAGCCTTGATCGTCTTAATTTGGGTCCTAAACGTTCCCTGCCTATTCCCTCCCCTCAGTCGGCTTTCTCCCTGAGGGGTGCTCCCAGCACCCCTCTTGTAGATACGGCCTATTTCTGGGGCTGCTTCCTCCCTTGTAAGCGCCAGGCTCCTGGGGTGTGGGGGACAGAGGCGGGAAGGCCGTGCTCGTCACTGCGCCCCCACCCTCCCACTCTCACTCTTATGAACTCTGGTACCACCTAATGTCTCTCCAGCTGGCCCTGGGCCCACTCTTCAAGGACTACTCCCAAAGGTCTTTTATACTAAATGTGATTTAAAGTCTTTTTGGAAGTGGTCCTTGAAGAAGTATTCCGTCAGCAGGGAGAAATGAACACATGTAAATGAAGACGTTAACTACCGCCTAAATAAGCAAAAGGTAAGTGGCAGTGACCTGGGCAGGGGGTTCCAGGAAAAGGAAAAGCAAAGCCAGAATGCCCCCAGTCCCTGTCCTTAGGGTCCCTGTTGGCCTTCTGCCCCTGGGGAGCCCCTGGTGGGCTCAGAGAGAGGACACTGAGGCCTGCTCACTATCCTGTCCCTCTTACTGTGTGGGTGTCACGTTCTGTGTCACCTGACTCAGGAGGCACCCCATCTTCCAGCCTTGCTCTCAGGCCTCCCCAACTGCGCATTCCTTCAGCAGCTCCCAGCCAGGTGCCTGGTGTCCCTACAGCAGCAGTCCAGACAGGACACCAGGGCAGCGCCTGCTCTTTGGGGCTGACAACAAACAGACCAACATAGTCTCTCATCCTCCAGCTGAGGGGACGGGGAGGCCCCTCCTCGCTGTGTCAAGGGAGGTTCACAGAACTGGCTGTCACTTGCTACCATCTGACTTTTTTCAGGTATCATTTAAAGGGAGGGGTCATCGTAGCATAATCCTATTAATTGAGCCTTGTGAATGATCCTATTTATTTTTAAAAAATTGGAATAATAACTTCTGAATTGGATTTTCATATCCCTCAGTTGAGTTCTTCCTAAAATCATAGTGTACTAAAATCGAAAACAGAGTATCCCATGTTCTCTTTTGTTTTATTTCAAATTAATATAAGGGTACAAATGTTTAGATGGCATTGTTATCAGTTCTAAGGTAAAGTTCAAATGGTGGTTGAGCCCCTCACCCGGGGGCGTCCTGAACAACCCCACATTGCGCACAGCAAGTAGGTGGGATCCCGCCAGTCCCCACTTCTCCCTCCCCTCCCCACATTGCTAGACTATATTTGTGTTTTATCTTTTGTGTGGGCATGTAGTTGTCTATATATTGATTTCATATTAGTGTTGAGTACACTGGATATTTTTTGCCATTCTTGAGATACTTTGCTAAGCAGAATGTTTTTCAGCTCTATCCAGGTAAACATACGAGATGCAAATCCTCCATATTTTCTTTTTTATTATTATTATTATTAAATCATAGCTGTGTACACCAGTGCAATCCTGGGGTACAATGTGCTGGCTTCATATACAATCTGAAATATTTTCATCCAACTGTTCGACATAACCTTCATGGGATTTTCTTGGTTATTGTATGAAGACATTTGTATTCTGCATTTAATAAGTTTCATCTGCACCCTTCTAAGATGCACTGTAGGTGTGGCCCCACCAATTACCCTCTCTCCACCCATCTTCCTCCTCCCCTCCCCTGACCCTTTCATCTTTTCTTATGGCTGAATTACTCCATGGTATACATATGCCGCACTTCATCCAGTCATGGGTTGATTGGACATTTGGAGTATCCCATGTTCTATTTATTTCTTTTTGCTTTCTTTTTTTTATTGTTTCAGGCTAATTTGAACGTACAAAGAATTCGGTTACAATGTTGGCCTTCGTTAGGTAGAGTCTCTCTTGTAATTGTGTTGTGCTCACGGGAGGTGTGTTATACACGCCAACATTGTGCCCATTAAGTGGGAGGGTACCCTTCCCCCCGCCCCTACCCCCACCCTCGAGTTGGTTTGAGTTTTTTTCTTATGTTGGAATGTATTAGATCATTTACTAGCTTCACATTAGTATTGAGTACATTGGACTTTTGCTTCTCCATTCTTGTGAGACATATCTCATATTCTAGATCAGAATCTGGCCACTGCCCATTCTTTACGTGACATATTACTAGAACACCCCCACCCTGCCTGCGTGTATCATCTACGGCTGTGTTGGCAGTACACAGACACTGAGACTAAAACGTTTACGTCTGTCCCTTTAGGAAAAGGTTTGCCCACCTGTTTAAAATGTACCTAGGACTGGTTTGGACCAGGGGCGGTCAGACACATAGACACAGAAATGACTGTGACGAAGGTCAAGGTTTCACCCAAAGTTCTCTAGAAGCAGGGGCCTGGCAGGCAGAGGGAGACAGGGAAAGTGGGCTGGAGCCTTTACTGTGGTTTCTGTGACCTTTACCCTGGCTAGTTGGTCTAGTGGCTGTGGGTCCTGGGGCAATCTCTGGTTATCTGCTGCCTGCGGGGTGGAGGAGGTATTCAGAGTATGGACTCTGGCTTGGCTGGCTGGGACGTGAAAGGCGTGCTCCTGGGAGAGTCTTTTGTTATCTCTAAGAACTATTTAGCCCTGGGAAGGGCAACCTCTCCACAGTCCAGGAGGTCCTGGGTGCCAAGAGCATAAAAAATATAGAAATATAGTTAATACACCTCCCTGGCGTAAACCATCCACATTTGAGTTGGCTTTGTCAGTAGTTCAGAAATTCTATTTCTTCTTCCACTAAGTTTGGGTTTGTTGTTTTTTTTTTTATTCTGTGTTTCTCTGGGGCACAACTTTGATCGTGGTAATTCCTGCGAAACATTTTACTTATACGTGTAAAAGAAAAGTCACCAAGTACATGTTCAAAGAATCAGTCTGTATGTGTATGTAAATGTGTGATAGAGTTGTGGGTGTGAGAGAGAAATTATACATGTGCACCCACAGAGGTGATGTCGAGGAACTGTTAAATTAATTACATATATTTCTCATTATTTGATCTTCAACACAATCTGTTTTTAGTTTAAAAATGAATTTTTCCTTCAGACTCCAACTATTTCATGATTTTGGAACTGCTTAATGGCATGGCCTTGTCCTATGAATTGCAACATTTGATGGCCCCAGCAGCATCTCATTGGTTGGCAAATAGGTGATGATAAGCTGGTAAGGCCGGAGCCGGCGTGAGGCCTCTGATTCCCTCTGCTGAGAGCAGCCTGTGGTCATCTGACCCCTGACAGCCGGTGTACACGGCACCTCCGTTGTCTAACACTTGATACCCATCTCCATGGGATCCCAAAGGATGGGACAGTTCCTTCTTTCCCAGGCAAAGAAAGGTAGCTTGTATCAAGGTGTGTGCCCTCAACAGGGCTTTCAAGAGGCAGAGACATGGATTCTCCTTTGCTCCTGCCCTCCTGACCCAGCGCAGGAAGCCATGGAGCTGACCCTGGACGACGCGCACGGGGGAACCCAGCTGTGAGCACTCTGTCTGTCTTCTCAGTGACGGCCTGTGCAGTTCAACTTCCCTTTTGCCTCTCCTCAAAATACAAGAACTTAATCCTATTGGCCTCAGGATGAAACTGAAGGTGAATCGGAATCATCCATTTTGAAATATGGTCTGTCTCCAGGGCTTTCCATTCATTTCAATGGGCAAAAATCCATGAGGCTCCCTAGAATTACCTCTGGATTTAAAACTAACTTGCCACAGGATCAGAACACTCTACTTTTCAGCCTAACAAAATTTCTCTTCTGGAATGCCATTTCTCTCTAGTGCTCTTACAAATAAGGGGAGCAGGAAGGTCCAGTTGCTGATGACCTGTGGGCTGGGGTCTTCGTGTAGCCGTGATGTACGGGTCAGCAGTGGGGCTCAGAGGGGCATGGCAGGGGCACAGAGCTTACTAGGGAGGAGGCTGATCTGAAACAAAGTGGGGGCCTTGGAACTAGTGTGAACATACTTAGGAATTTGCCACAGCCTTTACACAATGTTCATATTCAAACACCAGGGTCTGTGTTTTCCTGA
Source organism: Perodicticus potto (assembly GCA_963574655.1). Taxonomy (NCBI): domain Eukaryota; kingdom Metazoa; phylum Chordata; class Mammalia; order Primates; family Lorisidae; genus Perodicticus; species Perodicticus potto. The sequence goes on from CAUYRH010096127.1 coordinate 12,954, forward strand.
GCAAAATGAGAGCTACTACCTTGCTAAAGGGATTCTCCATTATTACAAACACTGACCATTAAAAAAAATGGCCTATTCCTAACATTGTATACTGAAGAATTCTTGTATTATGTTCAATGTTAGCCATTAAACACAGGGCTCAAGAAAACAAGCATGCTTTTGCAGCATCAGGAGAACAAATATATGCACTCCGTAGTGATCAGCTTCCTAGTAAGATAACACCTTGTTCCTGAGAGAAATTCCGCCCTGCATTTCTCATGCCTTGGCTGGAAAGCCCCAGAAGAATAAGAGCAGAGTATGTCATTTATGAGACTGCTGTGACCAAAGAACATCCAGTCGGAAAGAACCACATTAAATGACTTATTGTGTGTCCTGGGGAGGGTCACGTGGGGTGCGTTTGTCACAGTAACTTTAGCAGAAATAACCTGCCTTTGACTGTGGACCTCAGTGAGCACACCGGGTAGAAGCCCCCTGCGTTGGCTGCATCAGTGCAGAGAGGCAGAGCTGGGTCCCTCGCACCATTCAGTGCGGGGACAGGGCAGTCTGCAGAGGGGGTGAGGTGCACCTCCCGACCCAAAAGCTGGTGTGTGCTTGTGCAGTGGGCTCGCGGGGCGCCTCTTCCCAAGTCCTTCATGAATCACAGGAACGCTCCGCTCCGGGCGGTGGTGGAGTTAGTCCAGCAGCAGGACAGCCTGTGGGGTAGAAAAGGCTTAGAGGATGGAGTGGTGTGGAGGGATACGGGTGTGTGTGTGTGTACAGCTGTGCACGCGTGCATCGTGTTTGCGTGTGTGCAGTATGTGGTCCGCACGAGAACGTGTGTATATACGTGTGTGTTGCCGTGTGCATGTACATGGGGGCACACGTGTGCCCTGCAGGTGCACACACAGAGCCGTGCCTGCATCACTGAGTCCCTATGGCCATCCTTCCCTCGCCCCTGCAGAGAAACGCCTTTCCCGGGGGATCTCCCATGCCAGCTCGGCCATCGTCTCCCTGGCCCGCTCCCACGTGGCGAGCGAATGCAACAACGAGCAGTTCCCCCTGGAGATGCCCATCTACACCTTCCAGCTGCCAGATCTGAGCGTGTACAGCGAGGACTTCCGGAGCTTCATCGAGCGGGACTTGATCGAGCAGGCGACGATGGTCGCCTTGGAGCAGGCAGGTGAGTGGCCCCCACCAGCAGGCTGGTGCTCTTTGGGCTCGGTGAACGCGCAAGCTGGCCCGACTCGGTGAGTAGAAGCACACAGGCCTCAGACCCCGGATTCTGGGGCTTGCACCCAACTGAAGTTCTGAAGACTGTGCTCCAGCCCAGCACGGGCGGAACGGGAGGGCCCTGACCAGGTGGTGCTGAAGTCTCTTGGGTATTTCCCAAGCTCCTGAATCCCCGTCCTCCCTATAGAGACCTCTGTGCTTCCTTGCCTGGCTTCCCTCTGTCCCCACCCAACTCCTCCATTGGTATTAAACTAAAGGCAAGACACACTGTAAGCCTTAGAGAAAATAGTCTGGACGTGGCAGGTCCTGGAACCTCCTGAGCCTCAGTTTCCCCATCTGCAAGGATGAGCAGACTGATGGCGGGAGAGCTTTCCGAGTACTACGTGACGCGTGCCTCCCGTAGCTGGTGTTCCTTGCCCACCGGCCAGGCAAGCCTGCAGGTTGAGGGAGCATGAAACCTGACCTCCGTCTCCTTCCTCCAGAACATGCACGCACCACCCAGGGAGAAAGAGATTCAAGGAGCAAGCCACACTGGTCTTCTTTAGACTTTCTAAGAAGAAAATAATTAGTCCAAAGGAAACATCTAAAGCAGATTTAGTTTCTGCGTAAACAATACCCGTTTCACTTACAATCACCTGCATTATAAATACCGTGACATCACGTATTGGGGGGCTTCCCAGACGCACATGTAGGAGACTCTGTGACTGTCCCCTCCCAGTGGGGCCCACACCTGCCTGCATGGCTGTCAGCACACACGGAGCATGTCCTCAGGCAGGGGGACCTCTGCTCCCCTTTCTGTCTGACCCGGCCTTCAGCCAGCTCCTACTGTCTGCCATGGAGTAGAGCCACCACCCCCAAAGGCCTGGCCCGTGGAGATGCTCTCGGGGGTAATGTCCCAGGAGAGCGAGGGGGTGGGGGGGAAGCCTCTGCCAGCACACAGGCATGAGAGGATTCTGTGTAGGGCTCCGCCAACAAGGCCCTGTTAGGGAGTAGAGGTTATTTCAGCTCTCGGCCAGGGCCCAGTGACAGTCGTAAGCATTTTTGAGTGTTTCAGAAGGAAACAAAAGAGAAAGAGGTTGGTGTGCCCCTGACACTGGTGGATGGCAGTCAGGCTCTCAGAAGGAGAGAAAAGGTGGCAAACCAAGACTGATGGGATGGGACTGTTTGTCCAGGTGTGGGAGGTTTTATGGACCCAGCAAAGGCCGCACCCTTCCTGGGACCATTGTTACCCTGAGGGCCTGGCAAAGAGGCAAAGGATGAAGGTGGCTGTGAGGAGTGGCTTTGGGAGAGAGAAGACTCGGGAGAAGTACGTCCTCTGAGCACGCTCGTCTGCCCCCCAGGCTCTGACCCGTACCTCTGACTGCAGGGAGCCCATGGCCGTGAACCTCACGGGTCACCCTGTGGGCGCAGAGCGGCGAGGGGCAGGGTAAGGAGTAGATCTGTGGGGCAAATGGGGATCGTTTCCATAAAAGAGTCACTCTTCCTAGAGAAGGGAAAATTAGTATGGGTTAAGAAGGAAAAAGGTTTTGTGAGTTCCTCTTTGTTGAATGCTAAGTCAGCTCAGACCCCCGGTGCCCGGAGCTCTTCTTCACGAGACGGCAGAGCCCTGCTCGGGGGTTAGGAACAGCCCACCACGTTGACCTTCATCTTTAGCCCTTCTATGCTTAACAAAAGTCTTTACTTTTGAATGTCTTTTCTGTTATTTTTTCCATATTTTACATATTCATTTTTGTCACTTGTATTTTACCTTCTAGGCTACATTTTAAACGGATGCTATTTGGTTTCAACCATCCATGCTGAGAGACCCCTTTTAAAAACCCAGACTTACTGGGTTAAGAGGTTGATTTGATTGCAGCTCATTTGTAGAAATTACCGGCAGCAGAGATGGAGGGCTCAGGAACCAACCCAGGGGGGAGGGGCCCTCGGGGTCCTCACAGTTGACAGAACTGGAAGACAGGCAGCAGTGATTGTCCCCTGTGGCCCTGTGCTGGGGACAGACCTGACCGCAGCCCACTGTCCATCTCACTTCCCCAGGCTTCTCTTGTTCTCAGCTCTCAAGCAGGGGCTTGGGCTACATCACTGTCTTCCAACCTCTTTTATCTCACAGCACTCTTGAACCTATAGTCAAAGTTCCACGCACACTTAAATTACGTTGATCCAAAAAAAAAGAGTAAAAAAAAAGAATATACTTCTTTTGAAAATAATTTAGTTAATGATATTTAAATGTTTTGTGGCATACCTAAGATCCTCTCACGGGCTGCAGAATCACGGGGCTTGAAGACCTCTCTGGCCCTTCCTATTCCTGGGTTTTGGTGGAGACCCCCAGCTGAAGCTAAGCGGGTCCCGAGAAGTCCCCACACCGTCTGGGGGAGACGTCCGGCCATTGAAAAATGCCAGCATCTCCCAGTGCTGCCAGGCTGTGGCCCCAAGACTCTGCTGGGGCCATCTGTGGGGAGGACAGAGCCCCATCACAAACCACAGTCTGAGAAAGACTCTCGGGCAGCTGGGCACGAAGTACAAATTCCACTTTTTATTAGTTCAGGATGGTTTAAATGCTCAGGATGGTTATGAATAGATTATTTATCTGCAATATTATTTACTTACACATGGAGGATTAACATGTAGACCTCAAAAATATTTATAGAGTGAAAAATATGCACTTATTTCAGGGACAGTTCTAGCTGGGATTGGCAGGAAATGCCGTCTCTGCTGTAAGGCCCCAATGGAAGATGTCCCCTTCCCTGGGGACTGTGCATAGATCCCCAAGCTCAGCTGGTTCAGAAAGTGGCAAATAGTGGCCTTTGCTTGGTCGGTGTTGCCGCTGGTCTGGGCACTCCGTCCTGGGGTCTTGAACCTGCCCTCCAGGCCCTGTGTGGTTGGGGTATTCAACGTGTCTGCCTGGCCTCCCAGGGCACACGGGCGGCCCCTCTATTTGCACCTTTCAACATCAGTGGGACCCCCGTCTGAACTCCCACAGAACCCACATCTGGGGGAGACTCGTTTTCCTCACACCTTAAAATCTTGGTGGGTACAACCCACTCCCAACCCATGACAGTCTCAGAAGGGCCCAGCTGACCTCCTGAGAGGGGAAGGGAGGCGCCTTTCATTCCTACCCTGTCATTGAGAACACGGGACACCCCACCCCATCTCTCCAGAGGGCGATCCTATCATTTCAAACGTGAGAAAACAGAGGACTCAGAGGCCAGGGTCTCTGGGTTTGGGAAGTGGCCTCTGGTGCCTCTTTTGGAAGCATTGGAGGGGAGAGGGGTACGGCTCTTCAGCGTAAAGTGCAGAGGCATTTTTGTTTGACTTAGAAGTTAGCCCACACCCGGGAGATTGAAGTATAGATGTCAGAAAGCACTTGGGGACACCTCTGAGTTACGGTATCGAGTCTATTTCCATGGGGGATAATTGTAGTGGGGCAAGACTGCCCGAGAAGCAGTAAGATGTGGAGGAGGCCGCCCGGCTCTGGAGTCAGCCCAACTCGGGCTGGGAGAGCTGGGGTCGGCTATGGGAGCTTGGCCACGTTACTCGGCCTGGAGGAGCCTCTCTGTCTTCCATCTGAAAGTCAGAGCTGTGTGACAACTGCCAACTGGAGACAGAGTCCCCAGTGTCAGCCTGCACTCACTCCCACTGAATGCTCCTTCTGGGTCTGGGACTCCTCTGCTCACAGAGCACATGACATCCCAGCCCTCTCCCAGGGAGATTCAGTTCCCCTGGGAAAAAAGCCATTACACAGGTAATCCGTGAAGGTGAAGCAAGACAGCGTAGCTGCCCCAGAGAGGGTAACCGCCAAGGTAGGGTATAAGCAGGTGGAGGGGCTGAGGCGTCCTCTTGGGGATGGTGCTGATAGGGAGGGACAGAAGGAGTGATGGTGACCTCAGCATCAGGGCCCAGGCATTCCTGGCAGAGGAAGCCTAGTGCCAAAAGCTCAGCGTATGTAAGGAAGCCAGAGTCATAGGAGCCGGTGGAGTGTAGGCAGGAGAAAGGGTGCCAGGGGCCTGGGCCCTCCTGAAACCTTTAGCTTACCTCTGGGGTAGGATGTACAGCCTAGGGGGTTCTGAGCAGGGGAGTCACTAGTCTTGATTCATGCTGGACATGTCCTGGCTGCTCTGTGAGAATAGACCCTGAGGTGGGGAGAGAACAGGAGGCAGTGGCTGCTCCAGTTCGGGGGGGAGGGGTGCCCAGGGTGTTGGGGGCGAGAGCGGCAGAGATGCCGGAGGGGGCTGTGTTCTGAAGGTGGAAGCACAGGCCTTGCTGATGGAGTGGCGGGGGTTGTAGCAGACAAAGAAGAGTCCAACATGGCCCTGAGAAGGTTGCCACAACATGTGGGCAGAGGCTGGTGCTGGAGGGGGTAGGGCGGGCGCAGAGGCTGTGACTGTCCGGCGGAGCTGAGATTCTGCCGCCTGATGAGCAGATGCATCTGGCGCTGGGGAGAGGTCTGGGCTGAGGAGGTGCACCTGGAGTCAGTACGTGGGCCCCGTGGGAGTGGGATGGATGAGCTGCTCCTGGGACCCTCCACTGTGCCCCCCACCCCCACCTCCGAGGACCAGTTGGGTGGGCTGGTCTGTAGCTCAGACAGAAGAGGCAAGAGTCCAGAGACGCGAGCTGGGGCCCTGCAGTGTCCAGGGGTCAGGGATGGAAGGGTCCAGCAGGGGAGCAGGGAGAACAGGGGTGGAGAGCACCCGAGACCTGGGGAAGGAGCTTCGAGGGGGAGGGAGTGAGCAGTGGTGTCAAATGTGCCGGTAAGTGGAAGGAGCCTGTGCTCTGGGAATTGACTACTGGGGCCACAGTTCTCAGGGCGGCTGTGCCACTAAGTCGAAGGAGCCTGTGCTCTGGGAATTGGATGCTGGGGACGCAGTTCTCAGGGCGGCTGTGCCACACCCTTTGCAGAGGACAGTCAGGAAGGGGCTCCCCGTCCCCTTTTCCTTCTCCATGCAGTTCCCCCACAGGTTGCTGCAGGCCCTCTGGGGTTCACATCTTAGGTGCATTGTGGTCACAGCGTGGTCACTGTCCAGTCACCTTCAGGGGCTGCGGATTCTCAGCTGTGACGCAGTGATAAAGCAGCTACCTGGAAGGGCTGCCGTGAAGATTAACCAAAGTTATGTCTGCCCAAGGTTGGGTCCATACTAAACATTGAACAAATGGCTTCCTTTACTAATTTGTTATTCTCATAGAGTGATTTTTTTTTTATTTTGGCTATAATGATATATATTTTGACCAAATATTAAGTCACTGTCTCAATCATTATTGTTCTTTCATTTAGTAAGCATCAAATGAGCACCTGCTGTGTGCCGATCGCTACAGTTAGTTTCAAGGATGACCAAGTGAAGGAACACACAGCCCCGGGGAGGGGCTCCAAGGACACATGGAGGCAGGTCCAGCTGAAAGCACCATGGAAACTGGTGACAGGAACTCTCACAGAAGCAGAAGGGGGATCCGATAGCCCAGGGAGGCGGGTGGGTACACCCTAGTGATGTTAAAAGGAATCACATTTCCATCTAATTCAGTGAAAACTCTTTTTTTTTTTTTTTTTTGTGTTTGTTTTTTTTTTTTATTAAATCATAGCTGTGTACAATAATTCAGTCATGGGGTACAGTGTACGGGCTTCAGATACAATCAGAGATATTTTCATCAACCTGATTGTGATAACATTCAAGAGACTTTCTCATTACTTTGTGAGAACAATTTTAAAACTTAAGAAAACATGAAGTATTTTTCTCTCATTCACTTTTCTGTGCTTTAGCTGCAGCTCACCTAATCTGTGCAGGGCTTGGCGGGGCTTCACCTTGAGTTGTACATTCAGTATCAGTTGCTCCACTTCATTCCACGGCGTTAGCAGACTACCCAGGCCTGTTTGTATTATGGCAGCAATAGAAATATAGTGAGATGCCACGTGACTACATTTGCCTCATGAGAGACCACATGTACCACAATGGTCCCATATAATTAGAACACTATCTTTTTACTGTATCTTTCCCTGAATAGATACGTTTAGATACTCAAGTCCTTTTTACTTCAATTGCTTTCAGTATTCAGAATATTAACATGCTGTGCAAGTTTGTATCCTAGGAGTAATAGCTAGACCATATAGCCTAGGCATGAAGTAGGCTGTACTCATAGGTTCATGTAATCATGCTTTATGATGGTCACACCATGGTGAAGTCACCTACTGACACGTCTCTCAGAATATATATCCATGGCAAAGCAACTCTTAATAGTCCAAGAGGAGGGATAAAAATCCATAATGTCTCTTAAGACCTAGGCTCACCAATAACACAGTATCTCTACCATCTACACTGCCATCTACACTGCAACTGTGCCCTGAAGAGCAAAATGATTGAGGTCAGGAAATACATTAGTTATTTTCAATTTACTTCCTCCTAATTTGGCCAAGAATTTGTTCTCATATACCTCCAGCTATGGCCACTTACTTAAGGGAGTTGTACGTAGGTGTCATTGATGAATTCATATTTTTCTACTGGTTTTCTTTTATTTCCTACTGTGTGTACATGTATTTGTGTGTACAGATTTTGCATATACATATTTTATGTGTATATAAAATAGTATATAGCCAAGCCATGTGCCTGTATTATGCTATAAATGTATTCTCATATATTACTTTTTATCAGCACTTATAATTGCCTCATGTTCTTGCTTACTTATTTTATCTATAGCTATACCACTACTCTATACTCCCCTTTTGCCACATTTATAAAGCTCCTAAGCCAAGATAATCTACATTATTAACCATTGAAAAGGACTAAAATTGAAAACTTAAAAAATGCCAAGAAATAGCAATATGTTGCCTAGAATTATGAGGGTAGGTAGTAGAAGAATCAGACAAAATAGATTTCTCTGAAGAAAAAGAATTGGAAATTAGAGAGTGTGAATACCTGGAAAGGTCATTAATATTTTATGTTATGTGGCATTTTCTAATTATCAAAAGTCTGCACAAACATAATCTGCAAAAATCATAATCTAATTTTAATATAATTAATAGAGATAATATAAGTTAAATTAGTAAATTTAGGAGTAGAATATATGTTGTGTACAAAGACCAGAATATTGAAAATAAAATGAAAAGAACTCCTGATGGCTTTTATTCATGAGTCTCCCAGAAAGGGGAAAGTAGGTACCTAGCAAGGACTTCAACCCTCATCAGTTCTAAATACCCTCTCTGAGCCTATGTCAGACTGTCTGACATAATATTTTTGTTGTTGTTGTTTGTAAACAAAAATAGCCAATAACATTTTAATTACTTTATGTCACCTAAAATGGGTAATAAAACCATCAGATAAGTCCACATTTATGTTTTTCTCTTTTAAAACTGTAGGATATTTTCAAGTAACTCACCAATCCTTTTATTGCCCCAAATAAATAGAGCTGGGGAATATGCAAGGGGCAGAAAAATTGATTTGGAAAGAGTTATAACGGCCTTGGTAATCCATATGATGACAGTGTATTACATGCACTTTCTCTTGTTGACTTTAAAAAACAAAGTTAGATACCAAAGCTATTAAATAAATGGCAATTGCATCTGTCCTGCATGTTGCTTTACCTGTGGACACTACTAAGGAACAATGTATTTTTTCCTGTGCAAAGGACGGAAATCTACTGATAATAGAGCAGCCTGATGTCACTGCCCTCCCCACACTCACTGTCAACATGAGTCTTCCTGAGGGGAGACTGGAAATCCCTTGTCCTTGGGTTATGTTTTCTTTTCTCTCAAAAATGATCTATTTTAATGATTTCTTCCCCTTTTCCATTTTTATGTTTTTCTTCACCTAATTTATCTTCCTTTTTATTTATCTATTTGTCATGGTGCTAGGATTTGAAGTAAATTGCATATACTTATATAATCTTCCTTTTGCCACCAAATATATATGATTATTTCTATTATCTCTCTCTATGTATATGTGTGTGTGTATATATATATGCACACTTTTTTCTTTAACCATTTGACCAATTTTAATTTTTCTTTTTATAACTAAAGATTCTGCCTGATTTATGTCTGTGAAAAAAGAATTGAGTAACTTACAGTTCTCTACAAATAAAGTCATTGTTAATTAATAATTTTTAGTTTTTAGAACAGTTTTAGGTTTACAGAAAAAGTGAGCAGTAGGGAGTTCCCAACACCACCTGTCATCCCACTCTCAGTTTCCCCCATAATCAACCCTTACACAGTGTGGTACATCGTTACAATGAATAAGCTAATACTGATATTTTATTATTAATGACAGTACATTAATGGCCACTTTTGTTGCATAAGGTTCTACGGGTTTTGGCAGATGCAGTGAGTGTCATTTGCACCACTGCGGATCACACAGAAGAGCTTCACCACCAACACACCCCGGACCCCTTCACGACCCTGCCTTCGCCTCCCTCAAACACCCAGGAACCACTGCTCTTTTACTGCCTCTATAGCTTGACCTTTTCAGAATGCCATAGAGTTGGAGTTACACAGTATGGACCCTTCTTAGAATGGCTTTTTTTCCCTCATATACCGACATACATTCAAGATTTCTGCATGTCTTCTGGCTACTTGACAACTCTTATCTTTGTATCATTAAATAATATTCCAAAGTACAAGAGTATATCCACCTACCTTTTGAAGGGAATCTTGATTGATTTCAGTTTTTAACAATTATGAATAAAGCTTCTATAAACATTTATGCGCAGATTTCTGTGTGGACCTAAGTTTTCAATTCAGTTAGGCCAATATCTGGAAGTGTCATTGCTGGAAATGCATTAGGCTTTGTAAGAAACTGTCAGGCTGCCCCCCCAAAGCGGCTGCATCTTTCTGAATTCTCACCCTGCAGTAGATGGGGCTTCTAACTCCTCTGAATTCACACTAGCAGTTGGTGCCAGAATTGTGGATTTCAGCTATTTTAAGAGGTGGGCACTACTATTCTTTTTTTTTTTTTAATTTCAGGCTAATGTGAGGGTACAATAAATCAGTTCACAATTTTTGAATGTGATAGAATCCCTATTGTAGTTGTGTCCTACACCCAAAAGTTGTTCCATACACCCCTACATTGTGCCCATTCGGTGGGAGCACCCCACCCCCTTCTTCTCTCTCCCCTTTTCCCCCTCCTCCAACTTGAATTGAAATGAGATTGTCTCCTCTGCGGGCATGAATTAGATCCTCTACCGGCTTCATATTAGTACTGAGTACATTGGGTACTTGCTTTTCCATTCTTGTGATACTTTACTAAGAATGATGTGTTTCACCTCCATCTAGGTTAATGGAAAACCATATATTTCTAGGTTAATAGAAAACCATATTTCATATAAACCTTATATAAAGTCACCATATATCTTATGGCCAAATAGTATTCCATGGTGTACATACACCACAACTTGTTAATCCATTCTTGGGTTGATGGACATTTAGGTTGTTTCCATATCTTGGCGATTATAAATTGAGCTGCAATAAACAATCTAGTGCAAATGTTTTTACGATAATTATTTTTTCTTCTCGATAGGTGCCTAGTAGTGAGATTGCAGGGTCAAATGGGTAATTTGAGTTGTCTGAGGATTCTCTATCGTTTTCCAAAGAGGCTGTATTAGTTTGCAATCACACAAGTAGTGTAAAAGTATTCACCTCTTGCCACATCCACGCCAGCGTCTGCAGCTTTGAGACTTTGTGGTGTGAGCTAATCTTACTGGGATTAGGTGATATCTCTGGGTAGTTTTGATTTGCATTTCTCCTATGATTACAGATGATGAGCATTTTTTTCATGTTTGTTAACCATTCATCTGTCTTCCTCAGAGAAGATTCTGTTCATGTCTCTTGTCCAGTGACAGATGGATTGTTTGCTCTTTTGTTTGTTGATTCATTTGAGCTCTCTATAGATCCTTATTATCAAACCTTTGTCAGATTCATAACATGCAAATATATCTTCCCATTCTGAAGGTTTTCTATTTGCTTTGATTGTTGTGTCCTTAGCTGTGCAGAAGCTTTTCAGTTTAATTAAGTCCCATGTGTTTATTTTTGTTGTTGTTGCAATTACCAATGAAGTGTTTGTCATAAAATCTTTCCCTATACCTCAAGAGTTTTTCCTAAATTTTCCTCTAGGATTTTCATTGTCTCATACATTAGATTTAAACCTGTAATCCATTTTGAGTCAATTTTATAAGAGGTGAAAAGTGCAAGTCCAGAGTCAGTCATTTCTACGTGGACATCCAGTTCTCCCAACACCATGTATTGAACAGGGATTTCCACTCCACCCCCCACCCCCCTGCCCCTATGTATGTTTTTGCAATTCTCTGATGACAACAATATTAGGCATCTTTTAAAATTCTGACTTGCTATCTTTATATCCCTGTCAGTGAAATGGTTGTTCAGATAATTCCTCCATTACATAATTGAGTTGTTTGCTGTTTTATTTTATGTCTAAATTCTTTGTGTGTTTTAAATATAAACATTTCATCAGATATATGTTTAGCAAATATTTTCCTCTAGTGCGGTATTTGCAATTTTATTATATTAACAGTTATGGATCTTCAATGTCATTCTCTGTAGTTACTTGTCTCTCCATTTCTCAAGGTAGGAATTTGCCTGTGATATCAATTCTCTGATGGATCTATAATAGTTGTTTGTTTTCAGTTTCTTCTATTCTTCAGCTTTTTGTTATTTTTGTGAAGACTGGAGTGGCAATTTTCAAGGTCTTTAATTGCCAGGGTTTAAACCAGAGGTCAGGTTATAAAGTTTTTTTTTTTTTTTCCAAGACCCTTTCTGAAGACAGAGTTCTTAATCCAAGACCACCTTCAAGTTCTTCCCAAAATAATAGAGTAAATTTACTGTGAGTATATATTCATAGGTTTGCTCAAAATAATACAATTTTTTAATGAATATACTTTTAGAAGAAAGTTAAATTCACATGAAACTTGAGCAGATAGTACTCTAAACTCCCACCGTTGCCCTCGTTCTTCTGCACCCCACACAGCTTTCTCCCCCATCAACATTCACAGTAGTGGGTGCGCCACATGTATTACAGCCAATAAATCCCCACTGATTCATTGTTATTGACCTGAGTCCATACTTGACAGCAGGGCTTACTCCTTGTATTTTACATCCTTTGAATTTTAGAGATGGTATCTCTCTTTGCCACCCAGGCTGGAGCACAGCGATGGATCATAGGATCACAGTTCAGTACACAGGTGCCACTGTGCCTGGGTAGTTTTTTCTTATTTATTTCTTTTTTATTAGAGTAGGGTCCCACTATGGTGCCCAGGCTGGTTTTTAATACAGGGATGGCTATTCTACTACATTAAAAAGACACTGCTCTGGTGATAGCATGAAAATTGTCTCCAAAGAGGTAGGTATCTAATAAGCTCATGACAAGATGCTCTCCACCTCTGCTAATTAGGGAAATGCAAGTACAAACCCTAATGAAAGACCACTTCACATCCATTAGAAATGGTGGTTGTCAGAATATGGGGAAGGGGGTAAAAGAGGGAAGGGGGAAGATGGGTGAAGAGAGGGAAAATGGCGGGATCACACTTATGGTGCATCTTAGAAGGGACAAGTGAAACCTACTAAATGCAGAACACAAATGTTTTCACAAAATAAACGAGAAAAATCTCATGAAAATTATGTCGAACAGTTGGATGAAAATATTTCAGATTGTATATGAAGCCCCCACACTGTACCCCATGATTGCACTAATGTACACAGCTATGATTTAATAAATAAAAAAAAAACAAAAAATAAAGAAATAATAATTAAAAATAGCAAGTGTTGGCAAAGAGGTAGGGAAATCAGAAACCTCACCTCATGCAGTCTTTGTAGGAACACGAGATGGTACAGTCACTGTAAAAAACACTGTCAGTCCTTCAAAAGTTTAAGCACAGGCCGAACATGGCGGCACACACTTGTAATACTAGTACTTTGGTATTGCCAGGCAGAGGCAGGAGGATACTTGAGGCCGAGAGTTTAAGGCTACACTGGGAAATATGGTAAAATTATATCTCTAAAAGAAAATTAAAACATTAGCTGTACAGTGGTGTATGCCTTGTAGTTCTAGCTACTCAAGAGGTTGAACAAGAAGGATCATTTGAGCCCAGAAATTCAATACCAGACTGAACAACACAGCAAGATCCCTCATCTTCACGAATTTTTTTTTTTTTAAGTTAACCAAATTTGATGCTGTACACTGTCGTCCCAACTATATAAGAGGCTGAGGCAGGAGCATTGCTTGAGCCCAGGAGGTGGAGATTGCAGTGAGCCTGGGAAGCAAAGCGAGATTGTCTCTCTAAAACAGTAGTTAAAGATTTATCATGCAACTAAGCAATCCCACTCTTAGGGAAATATCCCAAAGAACTGAAAACAGGGGCTCAGACAGACACTTGTTCATAGCAGGATTATTTACAATAGCCAAAGAAAAGAACCCACATGTCCATAGACAAATTAATGGAGAAAGAAAATGTAATATATCCATGCAATGGAATATTACTCACACATAAAAAAGAATAAGCTCTCGAGATATATATTACATAAATGAACACTGAAAACATTTTGCTATGTAACATAACCTGGACAAAGCAGAAAAAATATTGTATAATTCTAGTCATAGGAGGCGTTTAAAACAGACAAATTCATAGAGAATTGATACAGTAAAAGAAAAATGAATAACTAATTAATGGGTAGAGTTTCTATTGGGATGGTGACAAATTTCTAAACTTACATTCCGGTGCTGGTTGTGCAAAAATGTGAATGAATGTATTCAATACCATGGAACCTCACACTTAAATAAAATATAAATGGTAGGTAAATTTTATGTTAGGAATATTTTACCAGAAGAGAAAAAATTAATTAAAAATAAATTGAAAAGTTAAAACAATGAAATTGCTTTGATTATAGGCTGATACCGTCCATCTTCCACCTATGTCAGTACCTGTAGACCAATTGAAAGTCCCAATGCAACAATCTGAAAACACATGAGAGGTTTTCCGGGAGAGAGAGTGGAGCTCGCATTCTGTTCTCCTGGGATTTAGGGGAGGCTCTGCTGACATCTCATTGCTGTTGCCACACAAACATGATAAGAATACATGACACAACCTAAACGTGTGTGACATTATGTGACAGCAGCAGATTTAACAGGATACATTTCTAAAGTAAGTGGAGTTCTGATGCACATGACTCCATATCCTGACACTTGGGAAAACAGATCATAAAATTATTACAGAAGCTGGTACCAAATGTCAAGTATGAATAGCAATGCAAGGGACCTGGAGGGCTCATATGGGCATCCCGCAGAGGCAACTGGGAGAGACTCGCTTCACTGGCCGGCCTCACCTCCCTTCATCACACACACGTCAGGAGTCACCAATAAGTTTGAGGTTGCCATGGGAATCCCTGATTCCTGCGATATCTCTAACAGTAGTTATACTTTATGCTGAGAAAGCAGATTTTATTGGCTACAATTCTCTGCAGAGACTAGGGCCACATGGACAGGCTGCAAGTCTCAGCTGTCGCAACAGTTGGTACAAGAAAAACACCTTGCCTTAGCCAGCTGGATACTGTAATTTTGGCATCAACATCACTGAGAGGTAGAAACATTTTGTGAAATGGAAAACAGGGCCTTTCAGGGAACTAACATAGCAAATTGAACTCTATATAGCAGCAACATCACCCATGAATGAGGCAACATAGCTCAATAATCAGCCCCCATAGATTTGCTTAATCATTAAGCCTTAATGGAACAAAGTAATTTAAATGAATCTCTCTCCTCGGTGCCAGCCCGAAATCCTGTGATTCCAGGAGTTGGGTGGGATTAGCTAGGGGGCTATGCTAGGATGCAAAACAAGCTTCCTGCAACTTAGAAACTAGGATCACGGAATTATTTTATTATGACTTCAAATGAAAGGACCACACGCTAGATTATTGAACTAATTGGTAGAACTGGACCACACAGTCATAGTAATCCATACCCGGCATGGATTAGAAACTATTTAAATATACTTAGTCCTCTTTTGGCTTAGATATAAAACTTAAGTAGAGTCAATTTACTTATGGTGAGATTAGGAAATAAGGTAAAAAAAATAATGAAAGATTCCTTACTCTGAATAATATTTACTCTTTTTTAAATAAGGCTGTTTAATTTCTCATAATGACTTTAGAGATTTCAAGTCAAACCCTGACTGTTATGTAATTCCTATCATGACTTAGCCAACTGCTCTATTTGGAATCCTCTGTTAATTAAGCAAAAACTTTGATTCTGGACTTATCTACCTTTGTTGAGTACAACTTTAATGTTCTTCTATATCTTTTCCAAAACAGAACTTAAAGTATAGGTAGACAGTATTGTGTTTGTTTTGAGGTGAGTGTGTACATGTGTATGTGTACCTGGTTCAATGATCATCAACCAACCTGAACCTCACAAAAATTAAATAAAATATTGTTACTCTCTTACCGTGAATAGCTCTACAAACCATATTCGTGCCAGTTTTAGACCAAAATTAGACAAATCTGTATTTATTTCAGTTGCATTTAGCTCCTTTATTTCTATTTTCATGAAGAGGTTCAAAGCTCTTGATGTCTTTTTGGTCTCAGTTGTGAAACTTCAAACTCAACATTCTAGTACCATTCAACTCTTCTTTTTCTAGCTCGATTTCATATATACCAAGTTCGTACAGAACTATGTCTGTGAAAATCAGTCTACATGAGATGGAGAATAATTGGAGCTTTTCCCATATCATTTATCTGCTCTCTGTTTTGATTAGTTAGGGTTTTCTAGAGAATAAGAACCAATAGAATATAGATAGATCGGTGACAGACGGACGGCAGATAGACGTGTAGTATAAGAGACTTGCTATAGCAATTGGTACCTGTGGTTATGAAGGACAGTAATTCTCATGATTTGCCCTTTGCAGACTGAGAGCCAGAAGCTAGTGACCTAACTCAGTCTCTGATTCTGCAGGCCTAAGAAACAGGGAAGCAGCTGGTGTGAATCTGGAAGGGTGAAGGTCCATGAAACAGGAGCTTTAATATCTCAAGGTAGAGAAGATGAATGTCTGTGATCAAGAAGAGAGAAAATTTCCCTTTCCTCCGCTATGGTATTTTCCCTCCTTCAGTGGGTTAGAGGATGTCCAGCCCACAGTGCTGAGGGGGAGTCTTCTTTATCCAGCCTGCCACTTCAAATGCTAATCTCTTCTGGAAATAGTCCTCACAATGTACCTAGAATGAGTGTAATGAGTAAAACATTACCCTGTCAAGTTGAAAGATAGAATTAACCATGAAATTTCGTTTTTGTCTATTCCTATTTTTAGGCCATAGACACAGGAGGTTAGTGACCCATTGATGTGGACTAAACTGGGGGTGGGGGTTATAAACCCGGAACATTTTCTGAAATGTGATTTCTGGTTTCCTTGCTTTGTTTGTTTGTCATCCTTCCTCACCAAGTGCTCATGTTCTTATCATTTAGAAGGAAAGAGTCTTCAGAAAGTCGCGTCATCTTCCTTAATGATTACTCTGCTGAAGGAAGCTTTTGTGTCCTTTCTTAGACCTGGGTTGCAATCAGCTTAGATGGATCGCACCTCCACTCCTGCTCTGGACCGGGGTCTCATTCTAAAGCCAATCGCTTTTTCAAAATAAATGGCAGTCCCTAGCACAAACAGTTGAAAAAAACTAACAGCGCATTTCAACTGTAGAACTCACAATTTAGTTCCCTTTTTTGTATTATGTACGCTTCTTCACCCAGGCCATGCCTTGTAGCTGAGAAAGAAAAAAAAAATCTACCTCCATTTCTCCTTCCTCATGCTCACACAGTCACATGGGTGTTGGGTGCAAGGATTGTTTTTTCCTCTAACTGAATTAGGAACAATGGAAATAACATGATATCTAAAATAAAAAGGTTGAAATTTATTTTCTCTACCTTTCATTTAGAAACCAAACATGGGCAAAAATTTGAATAGCAATTTTCTTATCAATATCACTGAACTGGTTAATGCCATCAATTTGTTTGACACTGTCAGTAGAAAGTTGGAAAATAACCTCGAAATACTTCCCTTACAGTATTTTTCCTATTGGCCCAGATCAAAATGCACATTAATATGCTACTAAACCTTTATAAAAATCCACAGCTGATAATCATATCTGTACTGCTTTATCATTTCCCACTTTTGTCAGCATAAATCATTTTAAACTATGATATTTTAAATAAACCTTATTTTAGTCTTCTCTTGTGCCCTTCACTCAGTGTATGAGTAAGAGTTAAAGTAAATGGCCACTTTCCATTTAATTATATGGTAGAGGATTTTATAAAAGTTCCTAAGGATGGGCTTCTAATTTGGATTTGTGATATAAATAATAAATTTGAAAAATCAAAGTAGTGTGCAACTTTAAGGCAATTATGCAATAAAAATCCAAACTGTATACTATTTAACTTTGAGGAAATTTGATTATAATCTAATACCACTTGCTTATTTGCATAATGGAAGAAGTACTATAGCTTTGAATTACACAATACTTTAAACACGTGTTCTTCACAGAATGCTTCTAAAATCAGAGCCAGAGATTGGATGTAATATTGTTTATTTGGAAAAAACTACTTAAGTAAATTGTTAAAACAGAATTCGGAAGATTAAAATGTGTCCTTGATCGTCAATTTCCATGACTTTGTGTTATTACATTATGGCTAAACATCCTTATCTATTTTTCTTGGCATACTGATAAAAGTTACTTTTTTGCATTTGCTTATAATTTTACTGTATCTACATTGTACTAAAGCACTTGGTTGGATAATAATACACAAGTGGTAAAAGAATGTATAGTAAAGCATTGTATCTATTGAATAAATGTTATTCTTTTCCCTCAGTTTTATCTGAGATTAATAGAACGCCTTTCTTCTCTCTCCCTTTCTCTTCCTTCCTTCTTGCCTTCCCACCTTCTTTCCTTCTCCTTCCTTCCCTCCCTCCTTCCCTCTCTCTCTCTTTCTGTCTTTCCCCCTTTTTTCTTTCTTTCTCTTGTTTGCTTGCTTGCTTCCATCTCTACCAAAACAAACCCTCTCTTCTATCTCAAACATTTTCTTAAGATGAAATTTTTCCCAATCTTTCTCTTAAAAAATATTTTGAAGTATAAAATTAAGGATAAAAACAGTAAGCTTGAAGCCTTTCATATTTTATATGCGCTCATATACAGTTGTTGCTCATATACAAAACGTTCTTGTGTTTTAAGCTAAGTGTTATTACAAAAGAGTCAACAAGTTAAAACATTAAAAACCTTGTAAAGTAAAAAGAAATAGCAGTAATCTACGTTTAATTGTACAAAATACGATCTCTATAGCTTTATTCTTCCTTTTCCTATTAATTTTTTTCAGTGTTTTACCCGATTGTTAAAGACAAAGACACAAACATACTCCTTGGCTGAGGTCCACACAAGTTCAGGGTCACCAACATCACTGTCTCCCACCACCTCCTCCTTGTCTCGCAAGAAGGTCTAGAGGGACAATTACTCACTGGAGAATCATCCGTTATGAGAATAATGGCATCTTCTAAAATCCATGTTGATGGACCTGCCGGAGGCTGTTTTACACTTAACTTTTTTTATATATGAAAAAGGAGTGCACTCTAACAACGAAAAGTATAGTATAGCAAATACATTAATCAGTAACACAGTCATGTATTATCATTATGAACTTAACACAATTGCACGTGTTAGACCTTTACATGACGGGAGTGCAGTGCATCTGCTTCACCAGCATTACCACGGACATGTCAGTAACCCGCTGAGCTAGCCATCGTGATGGCTGTGACATCTCTCGGCTATCGAGATATTGCAGTTTCTCTACAATCTTGCTATGTGACACATGACTAAGGCATTATTTATTTTGAATTTGAAGGGAGCTAGTTTGAGTGGAGAGGTTCGCCAGCTGAATCCAGCCCAAAAAATGAGGATAAAATACAATGCTTCATTTTGGAAAATGTCCAGTTGACTTCAGAGTTTTACCTAGAATTGGCGTATTGTACTTAAATAAACTAGCATAGAACACGTAGTTAGTAAAAGCTGAGCACCTCTGTTACCATCCTCAATCATATGAATCACCATTCTATGAATGAAAAAAAATGAGAAAACGTCAATGAAAAAATGACACAGCTTTTTGTGAGATGAATAGAAATTTTTGGCTAGTGTTGAAGCTTTCATTATCATATACAATTTTTTTTATTTTGGGGTGGCAGAAGTACTCAAATCTTGGCAGTGTTCGGTACATAGGGCTGGATGTACTTTTAGTTAGTGTATCAATTGGTAAGTACACACTATTGTTTTCTGACTTGCAGAAGACTTTTTGAAGCACAATCCAAGTACTGTCCAATCCTGGTATAAAATTCAGTTTGTACTGTGAAGTATTTTGGCCAGACCAAGAAATGTAAAGGGAGAGATAGACTAATCCCATGGAAAAGATTTCATCCACAGTTTTGTGTTTGAAAGAACAATCTGGAGGATGATGGTGGAAATTAGAAGCCGCGTGGTTCCCTACGTCAGACAGCTTTCATTTGCCACCGGTTGTCGCTGTGCCTGAAAACAAGTGGATGTCAATATCTGGAATTTGCCTAGATTTGAAAATGAAGAAAAAAGTATGACTTGTACAGTGCATAGAATTTCCAGAGAAGATTTTTGAGGAGAAAAAAATTGTATTGAATTTGTTTCTTTTGAATTTTTAATTTGAAACATTCATTTGTACACATAAAAGAAATTCAATGTGCTATTTCTCAAATAAAAATAAATATTCCAACCTCTTTTTACTTAATCGATTAAATAACATTTCTAGGATGAATACTTGAAAGATGGGCACATCATCTTCATGTCTTAGCTTTTTGTTTATTTCCACCTGCACACACAGTCTGTGACCAGATATGCATTTATTAAGACATAGCTTATGCCAGGGAAAGGTCGTAATAATGGCATCTTAGCTCTGCCTTATGGTTGAATTAACCCCATTGTCATTAAGTGTCCAAATAATCGCCATATTTAGAAATACGTAGAGATGGAGTCCTGAATTGTGTTGGCATCTTCACAGCTGTTCTACTTTTTTCACAGATTCACTGCCTCTTGGCCAATTCACAACTAGACAGGTTCAAGAGCTTTTAATTGTCTGATATTTTCATTATCTAAGAGATAGAAATGTGAATAGGGTCATAATTAAAGGACATCACTTTAATTTTATATTTCATATCTAAAGATTATATAAACCAAAACTAAACATTTATTCTCTGGAACATATCCATGTACCATGAGTGGAAAAGTTGCTACTTATTAATTTTCTACTCAACCCCCACTTACACAGCCAATACATGAAGCCATTAATCCTTTTATCAACTACTAATAGTCCCATTGTGCTAAGAATCCAATTTTTAAAGCAGTGGAGAGAACAGCATTTAGCACAGGCAAATACTGATATTTTTAGAGGCCACACAGAGTGGTTTTATTAATTATCTTTTGGTTTTGAACCTACATCCCACAGGACATGTTTCTTCAGTCTTATGAAGGTATAATGTATAAAGAATTTCTATTATGAGCTACTGAATATTATTCTCTTAAGTGAAATGAGTTTGCATTGATATTTAACCTCATTTTACATATTCTCTGGCAACTGGTCCTGTTATTTTGTTGTCCATGTAGGTCAGAAAAGGTGCTTGTGTTTTTCTAAAATTCTCTTCAATGAGTTTAGGCAAAAGAGCAGCTTTCGAGTTCAGTAGTCCATATCCAGCGATTCAAAGCAACACAATCTGCTTCATTAGTAAAATACACAGCAGTAAATTCCAAATTAAACTTTTCTTCATTTAAGAAACTTTCATTAAGCTCTGTCCTTGTTCCAGAAAAAGGTTAGCGGAAATACACACACACACACACGTGCATGAAGATGCGTGTATGTGTGTGTGTATGTTCCACAGCAGTACTTTGTAAACTTTAGTAAACAGGATAACCACATGTGCCTCTTGTTAAAAATGAAGGTTTTGATTCAGAAGTTCTGGGTGAAGCCAGAGAATCTGCATCTCACACAAGCTCCCAAGCTTTCCTCCCAACCTGTGTCTGTGTATCAAGGTCCTAGAAGGCCCCATAATTTATTTTAGAAAACAGTTGCTTTCACAAATTAGTGTGAGCACAATGTGTACATTTTTACTACAGAGCTGAGAACAAAGTGTTAAGAATTTATCAAAGACTCAGAAAATCAAATTTTTCTAAAAATGTCAGTATGAGTTTCATTGTGATAACAATACTGAGAGTCTGGAAAGAGGTGCAGAATTTTTCTAGTGGAATTGCTAAAGAAAATATGTTGTCATTTCTAACAGAAGTAATAAATACAATGTATTAGGACACCAACTTATGAAAAAGTCTGGGATGATGTGACATTCCGTGTGATCTGTGGGAACCGATGAACTGGAAGGATATTAGAAGGATCGTTCGGTCAAGATTGTGAGCCCTAAATTGACAAAATAGCTTTTAGAATCTTTGAATTGCATAAACAAAATCAGTTAATGAACAGTGGAGTAAAACCTTTGCTATTTTTTAAGAAAATAATTCCACAAGCCTTCTTAAGGATTTATTAAGAAGGAAAGTGTGGTGAAAATAAAACAGGATTAGTTCAAATGACAGGAGACTGCGTGAGAAGTCTGCTTTAAAGCAGGTGTGTGGGGGCTGGAGCAGAGTGGCCAGTTTGAAGAGATATTGCCAGATTTTAATAGTTACTGGTGAATGATTTGGCATAAGAATCCGAGAGAGAAAGCAACAAATTATGAAGCCAAATTTTCTATTTTAGGATTCAGGATTAATTGATGGCAGCATTAAACATTACCATATGTCAAAATTATTATGAAGATACCTCTGGGACTACCCATAAATTCACTAATTACTCTACCTCTGTCACGTAAAAGTCATTAGGTGATAATTACCAGTTCACAAAATATAGTTCTGACTGTCCTTTTCATATTTTAACATTATGCTGATCTAAATACTTTTATATTTAAAAATAGCAATCATTTTGGGTGGTGCTTGTGGTTCAATGGGTGGGGTGCTGGCCCCATATACTGAGGGTGGCAGGTTCAAGCCTGGCCCGGCCAAATTGCAACAAAGAAATGGCCGGACATTGTGGCGGGAGCCTGTGGTCCCAACTACTCGGGAGGCTGAGGCAGGGGAATCGCCTGAGCCCAGCAGCTGGAGGTTGCTGTGAGCTGTTTGATGCCACGGCACTCTACTGAGGGAGATAGAGTGAGACTCTGTCTCTAAAAAAAAAAAAAAAAGCAATAATTTTCACAGACTTCAGAATTTTAAACAATATTTCCTTAAGTGTTATAAAGGAGGCCATTTTTAATTTCTTCTGTTTTATTTTACATGTAACTTGTCAGTTATTCTTTTTCCCTAGTCTTCTGATAACTATTTTCAAAAAGAAATTAAAAACCAATTGGTATAATTGGACAGTTCCCACTTTCACTGAACTCTGTAACTGCATGTTCAGCAATAAGAGTCAAACATCTTTTCAAAAAGTTAACATACGTATTTGTAGGCCTGTGGATGATAAGGGAGTTTGTGGGTTTTGTAGATAATAACTAAGATTAAAATTATGAAATGAAATTTAAAGTTAGAACTCCGCTACATACAGCCATTTCCTTTAACTGGGGGAAACTTCAATAATCTTTATATTTTCTGAACTCAGCGATAGCAATGGAAAAGGCAAAACGCTTTGCACAAAAACCAAGGATAAATATAAAACACGCTTTTCAGTAGTACCTTGTGATGTTTACAATAGCTAACAGCATGACTTTCAGAAACTTGAGCATATAATAGTAATCTGTCATTTTTCTCCAAGTTCATCGACATTGTCAAGGCATATTTAACTCAGCAGGAGAATGTAAATTTTACACTTGGTGGTTTCATGAAGCTTTCTTCACACCCTGAGCTTTCAGCTAAAAACTCTCTTTTCATTTCTTTCAATAAATTACCATCTATTCATTTCTCACGGCTTCATTAGACTGTTCAAATGCAAATAATCAAAACACCACCTGCTTTCAAAGTATGTTTATATGAAAGTTTACTTCTCATTTGTAATTTGGCTAATGGCTGAAGAAATGCTTATGACTATAATCTCCGTGGGCAGGCAGAGGGGAGGAATTTTTGTCAGAGTCCCACATGGTATAACATGATCGGTATTTTGTGTAGACTGGATTTAAATTGGTTGTATTGTATTAGGCCATTATCGCCAGTAGGGAAAAATAAAACACATTAAAACAAAGTAGAATAATGGAATTTGAAAGCGGATAACTAAAAGGAAAACAAACTCTTTCTTTTGTAGGGAGTACGTGCTCTTGTCAGTTTTTCTCCCATTCCACTTGGATGGAGCACACAGGCAGGAATGAGAGGCTGAGCGTGTTCTACTATAATTTTCCTCTACCTGTCCCAGCCCCTGACAGCACCTCCCTGATGATCTTGTGAGTTACAATCCTGACTTGCAGTTCATGCAGACATGGGTCTTAAAGACATTGTTGCATCATGTTTTTTCCTTAACGTTTATAATGCTATTAAATTAAATTCATGCAATAGCCATGTCATATGTCTTATACATATTTTCCTGTCAGGAGATATTATCCTATCTGTAGTACGACACCTCCACTGCTTATGGAAGGAAACTATGCTATTTAATTACCTTGTTCTGTCAAAGAAAATGCTGGGGATGAAATGCAAACCTTCATTTTCACTACGTTACACTGTTTCAGTTCCTTATATTTAAACATAAAGAGTATGTCATCTAATTATTGCCGGAGCCACTATGTCGTTGGAGCCACATGCAGGAAACAGCCGGTACGCAGATTGAGAGTACAAGCTTGCAAGAGGTGAGTCTCACCAGAGGTGCAGGAGAGCCCCAAGCAACCTCTGCAGAGGCTATTTATTGAGGCAATACATACAGGTGTGGGAAGTGCCTGGTAATCACATACAAGGGCTACATGCTTGAGGATGGCTGTGTGTTCTGTCTCCCCATGGGCTTGACCCTCAGCCTGAAGTTGCACAAATACTCAATGAGCAACCAATCTCATTTCATTAGAGCACTAAGTTACTTGAGGGCTTGTCCCCAGGCTGCAAAACATCTCTAGACCAGCCAGGAGACTGTCCTGTTCTCCGTGTTTCCCTCCAGAACAGGTGAGTGTTCTTATAAGCAGGTGTTCATTCTCCTACAAAATATATCTTCTTTTATTCCAATATGACTCTTAGGCTTACCTTCCTTGTCTATTGGCATGTCATAAATTTGGATCCAGAGACCTAGCAATTTAAACTGAATTTGCTTCTGTACCAGCTCTGTCCATCTCCCTACTTCCACCCTCTCCCTTTTTTCCATTCTGCTCTCCGCCACCTGCTATAGTTATTCTGTCCCAAAAATTTCATTACTTTGCACAGTGTTATAAAGCATGAAATTTGATATTTTGCTTGCAAAGACTTCCTTAATTTTGCCTTAACTCCTATTAAAATACATTTCTCATTTTAATTACTGTTAGACGTCAGCTATCGCTTGCTATTTTTTTCATCAGCCTGCTAAGTAAGCCATTCATGAGCAGTTTGCATTGTGTATTTCACTCCATGTTTAAATTCTCTTGTATCATTTTAATTTACATCTATACAAATTTCATCCAGTCCACAAAGAACAACTTAAATATCATTATTTACATAGATCTAGTTTTTACCTGTTGCCACTAATATTCAAGTTTCCTGTTTAGAAACTTAGTCTGGCCTACATAGTGAGTGTTATGCGTTTTTCTAAAGTTAGCTATATTTTCTTTTTCTGGTGCCACTGAGATGATGGGTTGCTAAATATCTCCTTCCTAGCAACTAGCTGCCAGAATATCAATGGAATGGATAATAAAAGCACACCTTTTACTTTTCTGAGAAGTATACGGCCACAGAAGTTGCTGCTGAAGCTCTGAGTAAAGAATGGAAGCGTATGTGGTCCAGATAAGTAGTAGGAATAACAGACAAGATTTCCCCATGGAGCGAGTGATCTCGTCCCAGAGGCATGCCTGCTACTACTGAGGAAAGGGCCTTCCTGTTATATTCCTGACCTAGAAGCACCATAGAAAAGAAAGCACAAGTGTGTTTGAGGTTGCATGGAGGATGCCAATCTAAGCTGTCTCAACCAGATTATTAAACAAACAAGAAAAAGAGGTTCCTTGACTGACTGATACTAATATGCCTCACTCATCACCTGGGGATCAAAAGAGCTAGCCGGATCCTCAAGTCTGTCTAAAGGAGATGAGGTTGTTGTTGGAAGAAAACTCTCAATAAAAGAAGGGAAGAAATCTAGGCCCCAAGGCCCCAAGATACAGCATCTTGTTGCTCCACGGGTCCTGCAGCACAAACACCAGTAGCCAAAGAAACTGTCCAAAATAAAATAAGCCAGATGCCACATAACGTGTTGAACGTTCGACCCGAAGAATGAAGGAGGCCGAGGAAAATGCCAGATGGCTGGGAGACTCAGAGTGGCCTCTTTGACTCTTTGTACTTCTGAGTCCAATAAAAAACGATATTTGTGGTTGAGCGTGGTGGCTCAGCCTGTAGTCCTAGCGCTGTGGGAGGCCGAGCTGGGTGGATTGCCTGAGCTCAGAGGTTCAAGACCAGCATGAGCTGGAGTGAGGCAGAGTGAGACCCCGTCTCTACCAAAAAAAAAAGCCGGTCATTGTGGTGGGCGCCTATAGTCCCAGCTACTTGGGAGGCAAAGGGCGAGAGAATCACTAAAGGAAGAAAAGAAAAAAAAATATTTGTTTTAGCTGTGGGTGGTGGCTCTTCCTGTAATCCTACACTTTGGGAGGCTAAACAGGTGGATTGCTTGAGCTCAGGAGTTCAAGAACAGCCTGAGCCAGAGCGAGACCCCATCTCTACTAAAAATGTAAAAACTAGCCAGGCATGAAGGGCACCTGTAGTCCCAGCTACTTGGGAGTGTGAAGTAAGAAGAGGGTGTGAGCCCAAGAGTTTCTGGTTGCTGTGAGCTATACAGATGCTGTGGCACTCTACCCAGGGAAAAAGAGTGAGACTCTAGAAAAAAAATGTTAAGGAGTAATGAATAAGTAAGATGAGACCTCAAAAAAAAAATGGTATTGTTTATGGAATGTTTAACGAGTAAGAATCTTGATAATTGTACTCTTTTTTAATCCTACTAACAATTTAATGAATTATGTGTTATCATTAACCTTAGTCCAGACAGAAAAGGGGAAGAAGGAGGAGGAAGAAGAGGAGAATGAACAAGGGGAAGAAGTAGCTTTTTCAATGCTACATAATTACTAGTTACTAAATAGGATCCTAGATCTAGCATTTCTGGTTTTTGTTGTTGTGTTTTGTTTTTGATTTTGCTTTGTCATTTATTTAAAAATTGACTGTTCTTATTTCTCTTCTTTCTTTCTTTTTCTTAAGAGAAGGCCTTGCTCTATTGTCCAGACTGGAGTGCAGCTGTAGCTCATTGCAGCCTCGCTCACCTGGTCTAGTTATGTTGCCCAGGTTGGTCTTGAACTCCTGCTTCAAATGATCCTCCTGCTTTGGCCTCCCAAAGTGTTCGGATTACAGGCGTGAACCACCAAAGCCCACCTTTCCCTGGCATTGAGCAGGGATGTTTTAAGGGACCATAGGATACGTATTTTTCATACCTAGTTCAACTAGTGTTTTAAAGTCATTCCATGTCATCAAAGAGGAGATAGTGATTCAGAAAGGAAGTCAGAGCTTGTGACATTTTCTCATTTCAGGGGGTGCTAGTCGTGGAAATTTATCAAATCAGCTTTATAAGACGAAAACTTAATTCTGAGAAATAAAAATTACATCTGTTTTCAGAAAACTAAATTTATGTTACTATTTACAAATAGACACATCTGATTAATATGTGTGACCTGAGAATTCATCAGGTTATCAACAAGTCTATTGTTTTAAATACTTATTAATCTAGTTCCGCTTTCTTTGTTGAAAAATTAAGGAGGAGGATGAATTGAAATTGAGTTCTGGCCTAAGAAGAAAACCAAGAAATAAAATTAATTCATAGGAAGATCACTTTATTTTTTAATTTACAAAAATCATTTTTTGGTCATAAAATGCCTGAACAAACTTTGTTTCAGTGACCCCAGATAAATAAGAATGGAATCCTCAAAGTCTGTCTTGTAACTCAGAGGTTGGCAAAGTCTGGCATGCATATGGAAGGTAAAATGGATCATTTATATAGGCCAAGGAAAAAAGTAAAATTCCTTTGTCAAATTCCTTCTGTGGAGTAAAAGAAAAGCACCTCAACATCTGTAAGATTTTTTAAAAATCAAATAAAACTTTGGTAACTGGGCTTTTAATGTCTTAAGTCAGTTCAAAATCCAAAGTGGCATCTAGATTAGATTTATACACTCCAGTGAGAGTGGATTTTTGGTTCAAAATATAATCAAAGAGAATGAGACTAACCAGATTTTGTTCAAGAAATATTGTATGTGGCAGAAACGAAAAAGTCATTTAATCTTCAAAAATAATTAGTTCCTTTGTTTTAAAATGCACCCTCTCAGGTTTTTAGCGTTGATGAGACATTCCATCTGACACTAAGTAAAGTCAGCAATGCAGCTGGAAAGAAGGAAAACATCTCACACGAACAATGTTTTAAATTAATTATGAAAAAAATTGAGCTGGGCAGACAAGGAAGATGAAAAGAGAAAACACGCTGTTTTACATTTGACCTTCCTTCTTGAGTGTTTGGTTGTTTGATTTTATGTAAGCAGCTTTTAAAAATTACAGTCAAAAAGTTGACTATGAGGAAATATATTCTATAGTTATGTACTTAGATCACATACAGCTCTAAATACATGATACTGAATTTATAAGTCTAACACAAGAAGTCTTAGTAATTTATGGGTCTGAAAATGTAAATTTAATATTTTAATAACATGTTTATGTTTCTATAAGAAAAGTTTTGCTTAGAAATTATAAATCATTATATAAGACTACGCAAATAAAATACGCAGACTAATTTGATTTTGCAGCTATAGAAAAACAAAACTAAGCAAATAAAATTGAGCCACTGTTCTTGTTCCCTTTCTCTAAAGTTGTCATAGTGTTTACTGTGGTTCTGGTTCCTTGAATTAGTTTCATTATCTCTCAAATTTTAATACCCTTGTTTACAGTATTATATGGACTTTTAAGGCCCTATATACATTGCATTTATATTCATTCTATGTGTAATTCGCTTAGAGTTAGCTTTGGACAAAGTGCTCAGTTAAATTCCCATGACTGATCCCTTCACTACCATGTGTGAGTAGTTTTACTTCTGTCATCACATGTAAACCAGGCTCAGAGGGAGGCGAAATACGTCTAAAGGAGATACCAGTGTGTTTTCTTTACTTCTGGTTAAAATCACATTAGAGGAATTTCTAATATTTCCACTATGTTATCAAATTACATTATTCAAACATAAAATCATGCTTTATTTGAAATTAATTTGATTTTAGTCAAAAAATTTTCAACTTTATTTATATAAAATTGCATATATTTGTATTCTGTTTGCTAAATTACTAATCTCAGAATGTTATGCCTAATATTTATGTTTCTAAAATTTTTAACTTTGGTCCATAAACTTATTTATAAAAATTTACAGTTAATTCAAAACTGTAAATAGTCCAGAATGAAGGTACTTGCAAAGTCCATATTAATATGATTTACACATAAAAGGTTCATATTAGTGAATTAATGTGAAATAGTAAAAAAAATCACACTTTATGATTTTTTCCTACCTTTGTCATTACCAATACAAACATCCTATCAATTAACATTTAAAGCCTCTACTAATTTCAAGGAAAGGCTAAATTAGCCAGTGGGGGTTAAAAAATCAGAAATCTGTTTTATTACACATCAAAAAACATAAGATTAAGGTACAAAATAAGGTAAGCCAAAATCTAAAACAACGAGTCAGAAACTGAGGACAGGACTTATCCACATGTTAATTTCCACGATGTATCAAATACAACATTAAGAAACAGTGAAATAGCAGGCGAAAGCTGGTGGTAGAGATTTCATGTAGAAAGTAGAATTTAGATTATTCGGTCATAAGTAATACATGATAAGCATCAAAGAAGGGAAATTTAAGTTTTAAAATTAGACCTGGATAAGTAAATTTGAATGAATATCTCAGGAAACTCACCAGTGAGAAGTAACACACCTTGGCACACCATGTATCCTGTATTAGGTTTTGTACATGCTTTCTACGTGGGGAAATTTAATTTTGTAAACTAACACAGACACTCTTAAAATATTTTTTCTCTCTTAAAATTAGTATGGGCCCACTATTACATCTCCAGAAAATGCAGGAAATAAATTAGCCCATCAGAAGCTGGACTATGATTGGCCGGTCTGTTTCCCCCTGACATTTCTATCTGAAGCCACGGTTTACCTCCTTTGTTTTAGTTTCTTCTAAGATTTCCCAAGAAATTCTAATTACTACATGTTCAATTGCATCATGCTACCTCAAGAGACAGATGCTGATCACAAGCAGAAATAAAACTTTGCCTCAGGCCAGCTTACACTGACTACAAACTTCCTTTAGTTATTTATTTATTTATTTATTTATTTTAAACTAAAGTATTTTGCCTATTTAAAAGTACAATGATGCATGAATTTTTAGAAGTTTTCTTTTACATAGGGAAAAATATTTTGAATAATATTCTGTAAGAAATTTCTTAATTCATAAGCTGCTGTCTTCTTTATCTTTCATTATCATCAAAGTGAAACATAAATAAAACATTAAGACATCCTCTACCAGGTTTGGTTGGAAATTTGAGCACCGGCATGTACATTCTCATTGCAAAATTTAATTAAAATTACAGAGAGAAAATGTCTTTTTTTAAATGTTAAATTTCTAGTATTATTAAAACTGGTAGGTAGATAGTGAGGACCTTTGACCCCTTTGTACAGAGGCTGGTGGCCCTGAGCCACTGGCACCCCTGGACGGAGGGAACGCCCCACATCCTACCAAGGAGAACTCAGCGTCCCAACTGCAGAAGGGTTCAGAGGCTCCTCCAGCCCGCAGGCCTACAGCACAGCCACCCAGTTCTCTGCCCGCCCTGGGCTTTCAGAGGCTCATCTGAGGTCCATGAGCTGTAAGACTCAGGTCACGTAACTCCCAACTGTCTATCAAGGCAGTTTTATGGTAATGTCTGAAGCACAGCAAGACCCCAATCCAGATGCCATAGAACAAGACCCCAGAACATAATCAGGGCCTCTTTGATACCACAAGGAGCCCTTTCATCTCATCGTCCATGGCTAGGGTCTGTAAACGGATCTTATCCTTCCCCTATGAGCTCCTCTTGAGGCTTTGCTTTCGGTGCGTCTGGCTTTCTGCTGCCAAGAGCACACCAGGAACCAAGAACAAGATTGCCAAACCCCAACAGAATAAAAGAGATAACACAGCTGAAAATGTGAAGAGAAACAGGATGTGCCTATTCTAGGGTTTCTCCTCCTAGGTATCACATGTATCACAAATATAAAAAGGAAACAGAGTCTCTCTGCAGTGAAGAAAGCAAAAAGACACCAGTTAAAATGAGCAGTCAAGGTCAACACCAACACCAACCAGGCACATCCACACCATGGCTGCGGGAGAGGATGCACCGGGGAAAACAGAAGTCCATGCTCTTCTTGACAGAAAGCCCTAACCTAATTCCCATCACATATAAACATAGATGAATATAAACTGTGGTTACAAAATAACTTGTTAGTACTGGTCAGAAGTGCCAAGGTTATGAAAGCTGTGGAAAGGACATGAACTTGCCAAAATCTGGAAGACAGCGAGGAGAAAATAACAACTAATTATGATGTGAGGTCTCAGTTAGAATCCTGAAACAAAAACAAAGAATAAAAAAGAACACTAGAGGAAAAATTGGTAAAATTTGCATAATTTTTATGGTTCGCTTTAAAATATACTGATATTTGTTGTTTTTGGTAATTGTACTATTGATGCAGGACAAGGCAGCTCTACAACTGCTGCCTTGGCCCTGGTGGCGCTGATGCTGTGGCGGATGGAGAAACCAGCTTGTGGTAGGGCCGGACACCTGTGCGGAAGACACTGGCGCCTTGCTGTCTGCTCCTCGTGCACATCTGACTGGTCAATATCATGTCAGTTTCCAGGGCCCGGGTCTTCATTGGACAGCTGGCTGTAACTGACGAAGACCCACTCCTAAGAAGTTCCAGCAAAACAACTCCCTGGGACTATATAAACCCCTGAGCAGAGAGCTCAGGGGCAGACCTCGGCAGGACGTTGGAGAGAGAACAGCTCAGAAGCAGACCTCGGCTGGACGTCAGAGAGGGAACAGGAGAGCTGCCTGTTCCCCTCCAAAGCAGACCTCGGCTGGACCTTGGAGAGGGAACAGGAGAGTTTGCTCACTAACTTCAGAGGAAGCAGGGTGAAGGACTTGCAAAGGTTTGCAATTTTGCTAGTATTCTAAAATTAGTTCAAAATAAAACAATTTTAGTAAACATCAAACAAAAACACTTAAAAACTTTAGCAGGCTTCAAGAAGGAGTGACGGCAGGGGAAAATGTAGGTGGAAGAGACGGGAGGAAAGGCACAGGCAGCAAGAAAGTTTTGTAATTTTTCTTTTTTAGGTACGGCAAGAACAAAAATTAGGAATTAAAGCAGGGAAGAAGCTAAAACCATTTTTAGGGCCTAAAAAGGAAAAAGACATGATGAGATAAAACATCTTTTTTTTCTTCCAGAGCTTAAGAACAGTCATCAGACTTAGGTTCAGGGCAATTAAAAGCAAAACCCCAGCGTGTCTATTCCCAGTTCCTCCCACCATCCAGCTGACAACCTGGAGTGATTCACAGCATGTCAGGCTGTGTTGAAACATCTTCCTGACAGGTGTTAAGAATTGATTTTGGACAATTAAGAGTTTTTCTCTGTGCTGAAGATGAAGATCCTGCTTGAGTTGATGCAGAGTGGAGGCTGAGTGCTTTTACTTTAATGGGACAGAGGAAGATGAGAGGAAGAGAATTTTAACTTACATCCTGGTTTGTGATTTACTGTTGACTTTTCTATAAATAAGCAATTTTTTCCTTGTGGGGCTCCACTTCCCAGAATATAGACAGGGCACTAAAATTTACCTCCTCTAACTGTACACTGTGTTGTTTTCTGTCATTAGTTATGTTTGAGTAAAACACAATAAGTAAATAGCTGGAGTCCTCTGATATTTTACTACCTTTTCCTTTTTAAAATTATTTTGCCTACTCCAGGTCCTTGGGATTTCCATGTAAATTTAGGATGCATTTGTTCATTTTTAAGACATAGCTTGTGGGGATGTTTATGGGATGCACTGAAACTATATATCAATTTAAAGAAAAAATAGTTAGAAGGAATAAGATCTAGTGTTCCTTGGCACAATAGGGTGGTTATAGTCAACATTAATTTATGCACATTTTTAAAATAGCTAAAATAATAAAACGGGAATGTTTCTAACATAAAGAAATGGTAAGCACTTTAGATAAAGAGATAAACCAATTACATAATTTGATCATTGCAGTTTGTATACTTGTATCAAGTTATCACATGAATCCTATAAATACTTATAACTATTATATCTTCTGAATAGTTAAAAATAAAACATTTTAAAAATTAAAAAAAAAAAAAATTGGCCAGGCACAGCGGCTCACACCCATAATCCCAGTACTTAGGAAGCTGAGGCAGATGGATTGCCTGAGATCTCAAGATTGAGACCAGCTTGAGCCAGAGATAGATCTTGTCTCAAAAATATCTGGGCATTGTGATGGGCACCTGCAGTACCAGCTACTTGGGAAGCCAAGGTAAGAGAATCACTTCAGCCCAGGAGTTTGAGGTTGCTGTGAGCTGTGACGCTGCAGCACTCTACCAAGGGTAACAAAGTGAGATGCTGTCTCAAACAAAATAAACAAATACCTTGCTCTACAGAACTACAAATGTAGTATATCCCTCTGTTTGTTTTCCTAATGAATTTCAATATACATGTCTGAAACATCTTTTGTTATGTTTATACCTAAGTATTTTGGTTTAAATTATTTAGAAGCATTACATTTTAAAATTTCAGTTTTCCACTTGTTTATTGCTAGTATATAGAAATAGAATTGATTTGATTTGTCCTATTGTTTGACATGACTAATTTTACTACCAATTTGGGTAGTTTTTTGGCAAACCCTTCAGGACGTAATGAGGTTGGACAATTAAGTTTGTGAACTCATCCCAGTAAAAGTGCTACATACCTCAGTGCTGAATTTCACCTCCGCCAGCCGATGTTCCAGGGAGAACTTGGAAGGTGACTGTGGTGATAATGCTCAGTAGTGAAATATGCAGCACTTTTTCTAGAATGAGTTCACACATTTAAATGCCAGTCCATGGATGGAACTGGAACACATTTTCCTTAGCAAAATATCTCAAGAATGGAAGAAAAGGTATCCAATGTATACAGCCCTAATATGAAGCAAATTTATATCTTTCATGTGCAGGTTACAACCCAGTTATTGCACAAGAAGATGGGGAAAGGGGAGAGGGAGGGAAGAGGAGGGAGAGGGTGGGGGGAGAGAAGATAAAGGGTGAGATCACACTTGAGCTCCATCTTTGAAGGGTCAGGAGAAAACTACTAAATGCAGAACACAAATGTTCTCACACAGTAAACTAGAAAATCTCACGAATGTTATGTCGAATAGGCGGATGAAATTATCTTAGATTGTATATGAA
>CAUYRH010096130.1:0-37722 GCA_963574655.1 Perodicticus potto
CAATCTTCAAAGAGGGCTGTCACTCAGGAGAGTGTGGAGGGGAGACCAGATCACACTGCATTTTGAAATTACACTGGATAATCAATTAAAGGCACCATTTTGGCTGTGAGCTCTCTGAGTCTAACAGAGCCACCAGGATCATAGGGGCCCTCTACACGCCTTCTTCTGCATTTCAGGCAGGAGCTCAGGGCCAATTCCCAGGCTTGGGCAGCCATGGCCAGCCATGGCCAGCCAGTGTCTTTAGAGCAAACAACCCCATTGTGACAAAGTACAGGCAGTCTTTGGGTTGCGAACAAGAAAGGTTCTGTAAGTTTGTTCTTAAGTTGAATTTGTATGTAAGTTGGAACAGGTACATTTACCTGTGGCCTCTAATAACCTCCATTTGTAAATACAAGTCTTATGTCAGTCACATGTTTGTAACTTGAGGACTGCCTGTAAATGTTCAGTTTAACATTTTAAGTTGACATTCTTACTGAGAGGAGGGATTCAAAGGTGCCTATACATTTAAAGATACTCACAACAGTTTTTGATTTATCCTGGAATATCTGGGTAGCGCTACTAGCCTCGTAGTGGCTCAAGAGACTTGTAAAATGTGCAGTTTAAGAGAATGCCATGCAATTCTGCTCTCGAAGCTCTCTCTTCCCTCCAGTTCTCCCACTGACCACCCCTGCAGGTAGAAATAATAGTAATGAATTGAAAATATATAGTTATAATGGTTGCACAATATTGTGAGTATAATGCCACTGTTTTGGACCCTACTGGTGAAAATGATTAAAATGTCTAAAATTTTTTAAAAAGAAATAATAGTAATAATCTCAAATGCTCGTTTCATGTTATAAGTGTGCCCAAGGCTCTGCAGGGACTCCCGTTGTTTGTGAGGTCACACTCTGTGTCACGTGTGACCACAAGCTCTTCATCTCTTCTTTCTCAGTCCATCGGCCCTGTTTTTAGTCGCCCCATCTCCCCAGCTGAACTCAGATGCCAGTTCCCTGATGGTCAAGTTTGTGTTGTCTTCACTGTGCGACAACATAGTGGTTGATGGTTTCCCACTTCCCTCCGTCAACATATGTCCTCTGATCTTTCCTCAACCAAATGAAATAAAACCCAACAAAACAAGACTACACTTCACTCCTCCCGTAGAAAAGTCCGTGGCTGGCCAATGCGGTGTGCTTTTTCTCGTGCCAGTTACCTTCCTTTTGCCCATCAACTCTACTCTGCAGCCACCTCCATCTGTAGGGATGATCCTCGTGGGATCTGTCACTCCTTGGCCTCTAACACAGGTTGGGATTGGCCAGCAGGAGGTCCTGGCAGGCGGTTAGGGGGTGAGCCTCCAGATAGGGTTTCAGGGCAGCTGTGTTTCTTCCTCCTGGAGCACCCCTGTCGGTCACCCACCTCGAGCGCTTTTCAGCCACCACTCTGTGAGAATATCCTGAGTGTTTTCTTAACAGGCTTTCCCCGCCTGCAGTAAGAATGGGGTGTTTCACATGCTCTTTCTACGTCCACCCAGAGCTAAATGGAATCCCTTTGGAGTGGATGTTCCATAACTACTGACTTGGAAAAGGGATCCCGTCTTCCTTAAGATTTTTTTCTATCTGGATGAAATAAGCTCCTACAGCAGAGATGATGGGGGGTGAAGTGGGTCCAGGACTTCCCTGACAACTTTGATCAGTTTAGAAGGGCAAGGCTTCCTGAGCTTGTGCTCTTCAATATGTGAGTTACAATGTAAGCAAATATTCTAAAAAGATAATATGTAGTTAATGAACCTGAATTCTAAGTCTCCCAGTAAGCAGGAAGCTAAATGTCTCTACATTCCCACTGAGCTGGGAAGACTTTGTTTTGGTTAGGGCTGATCTATTTGGGCAAAATGAGGGCACTGGAGTTGATACTCTCATTGTGGAAGGGACAAGAAGAACAAAATGGGTTCTCTATCCAACTGTTTCTACTTTTCTGAGTACGTAGCTGTCAGAACCTCACACCAGGTTACAACAATAAGAAGTTTTAAATGATCAGAACATCTGTGATCAAAGCATTAACCTGAAAAAAAAAGTCAACAGGAAATTTTACTCCATTTCTTATGTGACCAGATGCGGCCACCGCAGTGGAAAGCAGCATCCGACAGAGCCGGAGGCACATCTTCATCCTGACTCCTCAGGTCTCTCAGAGTAAGGAGTTTGCCTATGAGCAGGAGATCGCCCTGCACTGCGCCCTCATCCAGAATGACTGCAAGGCCATTCTCATTGAAATGGAGGCTCTGAGTGGACCAGGTGGCCTTCCGGTTGGGGAGCTTCAGGACTCCCTCAGGCATCTCATGGAAGTGCAGGGCACCATCAAGTGGAGGGAAGACCACGTTGCCAACAAGCGGTCCCTGAATTCTAAATTCTGGAAGCACATGAGGTACCAAATGCCTGTGCCAAGCAAACTTCCTAGGTTGACTCCCCACGGACACTAGTGCTTGCTGGGACGAGCTCAGGTGTCTGAGTTTGTGGATCTCTGAACTCCTCCTAGTTGGGTCCTGCCCCAGGAGCAGACACCAGCAGCTGAGACATGAGAACTAGGACTGCCGAGGTGTTCAGGCCTCACTCTTCATCTAGTAACTTTACTTCCATTTCCAGGATTCTGAGGGGATGCTGAATCTGAACGACCCCCGATTTTTCTTAATCTTCGCCCTACTCAGCATCGCTACCCCATTTCCTTCCCTTTCGCTCTTTGCTTGTCTCTCTCTATTGCAGAATAGGATCCTTTCACTGTGCCCTTTTTCTCGCCTTTCCATCTTTCTTGTTGTCTTTCTCTTCATTCCTTGTCAGTAATCTCCAATATGAACATTCATAATGAGCTCAGGAAATTGCCAACAAACCTGAGTCCTCATGTCAGTATTACCACTGATCTCTCTTATTTCTTCCTCTGTATAGTGAAAGTAATGGACATTTCACCTTCCATACAAGGTGGTGTAACTAAAACAAAGTTAGCCAAGACTCATTTGGTGTCCATCACATAATCATGGAGAAAATGTCTATAAGTTATAAAAACACAAATAATTATTTTTAATTGGGTCAAGTTTCCCTACAGTAAAAATGGATCCCCAGTGTTCAGTTGGATGAGTTTGGACAGTTGAACATATCTGTGTAGGAAGATATCTGTATCTTCCTTTCCAAACCAAGAAGGAAATATTTCTGTCACCCCAGGAAGTTCCATTATGCCATTTCCCAGCCAATCTCATTCCCCAAGGCAAACAACATTCTAATTTTTATCTCCGTGGACTAGTTTGGTTGGATATGGGTATTCATATCAATCAAGTCATTCAGTTACTTCTATAAACATAACATTTTAAAGATTCATCTATGTTTTGTAAGAGTTTGTTGCCTTGTATTGTTCAATAGTATTCCATGGTATAGCTGTACAACAGTTTAACCATTTTCCTGAATGTAAGGGTTGTTTCCCTTATATAACTATTATGAATATGGTTCCTGTAAACATACTTGTGGATGTATGTTTTTATTTATTTTGGGGGTTGATACTGAGGAGTGACCATAGGGCAGGTGTATGTTTAACTTTTAGAGAAATGACAAATTGTTTTGTACACTAATTGTACCACTTTAGATTCCCACTATTTACAGATGAGAATTCTGTTGCTTCACCCTCTCATCAATGATTGATATAGACAGGTTGTTTTATATTTTAGTCATTTTAATTTGTCTTAAACAAGTATCATTGTGGTCTTAATTCCCAGTTTTCTGATTATTAATGATATTGACTATTTGTTTTTCTTCTTCAGTAAAGGTGAGATGTTTTGCCCTATTTAAATTGTGTTCCTTTTTTATATTTTTGGTGTATAGAAATTATTCACATATTGTAAATACAAGTTCTTTGCCAGATAAATGCAAGGTGAGAAATTTTTTCAGGTTTACCAATTCATTTTTAAATGATGTCATTGTTTAGCAGTTATTTTAATTCTGATGACATCCAATTCATCAGTTTATCTCATCTGACTAGTTCTTTTCATGCCCTAAGAATTTTCTTTGCCTGCTCCAAGGGCATAGAGATTTTTATGAAATAATATTTTATGAAATATTTCTGATTTTAGTTTTTATGTTTTCGAATATATACTTTTCAAACATATTTTAATGAAATATTTATGGTGCTTTTATGTTATGTCTACAGTCCAATATGAATTAATATTTGTATGTGGAATGAGGCCAGGATCAAGGTTCTTTTCTTTCTTCTTCCATAGAGATACTCAGGTATTCTAGCAACATTTGTGACTACTACTTTCTCCCTACTGGTTGACATGGGGCTTTGGTCACAAATAAAGTGACTCTGTATGTT
This sequence comes from Perodicticus potto, assembly GCA_963574655.1. NCBI lineage: Eukaryota > Metazoa > Chordata > Mammalia > Primates > Lorisidae > Perodicticus > Perodicticus potto. The sequence continues at coordinate 4,324 of CAUYRH010096130.1, forward strand.
GGTCTATTAATCTACTTTCTATTTTGTATACATAGGATATCTATAAAGCTCATGTGCAATTTAAAATAGTTGTCTATTTTACGTGTCTTCTGCACATATCACACTTTCATGATTACTATTGCCTTATTGTAAACGTGAAGTAGGCATAAGTCCTCTGATGTTGTTCTTGTTCAAGACTGTTCTGAGAAGTCTAGATTGTTCGCATTTTCTCTTTGAAAATTTCTCCTGGGATTTGGATTGGATTGCATTAAACATAGACTCTCTAACATACAGAATCTAAACATATACAGACTGTATAAACTATACAGTTAATGAAGAATGGATATCGTAACAATAATGAGTCTTTCAATCCATAAACATGGTACATCCTTCCATTTTCTTGGATCTTTCCTCTCAGCAATATTTTATAATTTTCATAATAGAGATCTTGAACATCTTCCAAAGAAATTATACTTTGGTAACTTTATTTTTTGATGCTATTGTAAATGGCATTTTAAACGAACCTCATTTTTCATCACTAATACTACAGAATTGAAACTGATTTTTGTGGACTGACCTTGTATTCCATGATCTTGCTCACCTCACTTAAGATTTCCAGTAATTTTTTTTCTAGATTTCAAATCTACATACAATTATACCCTGTGTCAAAACCAGTGGCTTGGGTGGCGCCTGTGACTCATCGAATAGGGCGCTGGCCCCATATACTGAAGGTGGCGGGTTCAAACCCAGACTCAGCAGAACTGCAAAACAGAAAAATAGCTGGGCGTTGTGGTGGGCGCCTGTAGTTCCCTGTACTTGGGAGGCTGAGGCAAGAGAATCGCCTAAGCCCAGGAGTTGGAGGTTGCTGTGAGCTGTGTGACACCACGGCACTGTACAGAGGGTGATAAAGTGAGACTCTGTCTCTAAAAAAAACCAAAAAACAAAAAACAATGGCTTTACTTATTCCTTTCCAATCTTTTGGAAAATAAACAAAAAACAGGGGCTTTGGTTATTCCTTTCCAATCTTTTTGTTTTTTCAGGTTAATGTGAGGATACATACAATTAGGTTACATTATTTGTGTTTGTGATGTAAAGTCCAAAGTCTGTGTCGTAGACTGATCATTTCCAGTCTTTAGGCCTTCTGTTTATATTTCTTTGCTTATGGCAAAGTAATTGTCCCAAGCCAGAGCAGACTTCTTTACCTTGTCACTAATCTTAGGGAAAAGCAAAATGGTTCATAAAGGTGTTCTTTATCAGATTAAGAAAGATCATTTCTTTCTACTCTCCATTTTCTTAGCATTCTTAATTCAGACACTGTTGAATTTTGACATGTTTTTTAGTGCAATTATCGAGAAAATTACATGGTTTTTCTATTTATTATACAGAGAGTTGTTTTGATTGGTAAAAAATAATGTCAATGATTATCTCAGTAAACTGTTTCCCTGTCAGCCATGGGTTTCACTCTTCATTTTTGTTTGAGAACAGTTCTACCGTACTACAAAAATCCAGAAACATTCTCCTTCGGCCGTTTTTTCTTTTAAGCAGTTTACAATCTTAATTTCACAACTCTGCGTGCCTCTTTGTTACTTCCCCCCACAGTGGAACCTCCATCCCTGGAGGGAAGCTGACAGCCTGGTGCAGACCTGAGTGCAGGAACCACGGGCCATCCTACTCTCAGGCTCGCCTCGGGGAGCCCAGGTGACTTTGGGACTCACCTTACGGGCTTCCTTCCTTTCTTCGACCCTCCCCCAGCCCTTGCCCTTAAATCGGGCGTCGCACCCCTGGGCGCCGGCGTCCTCACTCCTCGCTCCGGAGCGCAGCGCACCCTGCCTGAAGGGTGAGTGCCAGCGGCGCGGGGGCGACACTTCAGATCCTGCAGGTCGCTCGGCCGCCCGGGTGTTCCCGGGGACCCGCGCTGGGCCCCTGGACGGAAGGTCCAGGTAGCTTGGGAGGTCACAGTCCGTGGGGACAGGGCAAGGCGCGGGATTTCCTGCTGCGCCCCATCGCCCCCGCCGGGACTCGCTGGAGGGCGTCCGGGTGGAGGAACCGGTGCCCGCGCACGCTGCCGGGAGCACCCCGAGACAGGAGCATCTGCGATCGGAAGCGCCCAGGACCGCGACACTGCCGCCTTCACTAGCCAAGCACTTTTCCTTTCTTACTTTCTGTTCCTTTTTTACTGTGTAACCCCCTCTGGGTGCTGCGTCTCTATCCTGCTCCCCATCCCTCGCGGCGTCTCTCCTTCCAGGTTTCCAGTTGTGCGGGATCGCGCTTCTCACCGGCTGTCGGAACTCGGTCTCCGCAGCCTAGACCCCGACTGATGAAGGGGACGTCCCTTGGGAGGTAAGGACCGGCGCTGCCACCACCCGCACGGCTGAGCACCCTCTCTGCTCCCCACCCCAACCCCGGGCAAGTGTAGACCCAGCCTCCCAGACGGAAAAGGACCATAAACTGGGGAGACAGTAGCGTCACCTTGCCCTGAGAGTATAGTGAGGTTACTACATTCTCAATTCCTTTCTGGAGACGTAAGAACAGCTAATGTCAGTGTAACCACAGTTCTCATTTATTAAGTGCTTACTGTGTGTCCGACACCGTAGAAAACTTTTAGAGATATTATTTTCACTTACTCCTCCTCAGGACCCAGTGATTTGGGAACCACTATCAATCTAGTGAAAGAAAGGGGGACCAAAGCACCGAGAGGTTTAGTCACTTTTCTCTGTTTTTGTTTACTTATATGAAAAAGTGCTGTTTACCCTGGCTGTCTGTGCTGGAGTCACCTCCGGAGTTGTGAGGGTTCAGAATGCCCAAATTGTACTCCAGAGGGCTGGGACCGGCCCAGACGTCATTGTTGTTGTCCAAGCTGTAGGTGAGAGCTAGTGTCCTGGAACAGCTATACTTTTCAAGATTTAGAAAGCATTAAAGTGGATTACACAGATGTGCCAATGGCTCAGATGACCATCTAGATTCTAAAGTTCAGAGTATGGGCTTAATTCATTCATCCATTCAACAAATAATAAACAAACAAGTAGAAGTGAACTGAAAATATATCAGTTAGTGGTAAGTGCTATGAATAGAAAAACAAAAACAAGCTGGGGGAGTAGGGAGAGAGTGGTGTGTGTGCCTGTGGGCGTGTGTTCTGTCCAGGCAGGCATGCTGTGATAGATTCTCAGTGTTGGGGAGGACCTGCCTATCAAACTGGTATCAACAAACTATAGAGGAAATACAGAACTATTCAATTAAGGATGGAAAAATAATTAGTAGCTATTTGGGAAAAGTACGTTTAGCTAGGCCCCATCTTCACACCGAGCAAGAAAATTAATTATTGGGGGTGCAAAAAGTTAAAAGTAAAGAAAAAGAATAACTATGCCATAAAAATGAAGAAAATGCAATAATCACCTATCAATATTTGACCACGGAAAGTAAAAATCACAAAGCAAAATAGTGATTGATTTGACCGTATCAGTATAAAACCTTACATTTGTTAACACATCAAAAGAGAGATTAAAAGTAAACTAAAGACCAAATCGGTCAAAATACTAAATGTCTGAGAACTGGACAAAAGATATAAAAAGATGGTTCAGAAACATGGAAGTAAAATGGCTCACAATACAGGATTAATATTTGCCTCATACCTGTCAAAAGAAATGATTCAGAAAACAGGGAGATACCATTTTTCCATTTGGCTACCCAGTTAGTTTGGAAAATGGAGAATGCCCAGTGCTTTCCTAAAGACAGTAGGTGAACACCGGCATGACTTGAGGGAGGGTGTAAGAGTTATTGCAACATTTCTGGAACGCAGTTTTGCAGTATGCATCTGTCATTTAAATACATAAAATGTATTAATGTACTCATGTACATAATGTATTAAAATGTACTCTTTGACTTAATCACTGTACTGCCGTATAATAGCACCAAGAAAATAATAGCACATGTAAAGAAATAATAATAGCTAATATTTATGTCGTATGTATGATTCACCAGACACTTTGCAAAAATAATTCAAGCACCTTTCACTTCAGCTCTGGGCGTCACCTTGCCCTGAGAGTAAATCATAAAGACATTGAGACACAGAAAGGGTAAGTGACTTGCCCCAGATTGTTCAACTGGTAAAGGGGAGAATAGAGATTCAAATCCAACCAGGCTGCCATCAGAGTTCATAGTCCTAAAAATTGAGCCATACGGCCTTACACATGAAGATGACCATGGGGTTATTTCACGGTGTAATATATCTTATAAATGATCATATATCCATATGAAATAATATTAGGTGGCAATCAAAATGGTGTTAGCAACAATAGTGTTGTAACACAGGAAAATGCTCATTATATACTATAATATTAAGTGGAAGCATAGGATGTGAGATTATTTAAACATTATCTTTATTACTTAGAATATATAGAAAAAAGCACAAGAAAACATGTACAAGCTATTGAGAATATATAGAAAAGGCACACACACACACAGAAAAAAAAAAACAACGAAAACACGTTAAGATTATTTTCTTCTTTCAGTGTTCATTTTGTAAACAACTTACATTGGGCATAAATTGCTTTGTAAATAAGAAAAATATTAAGAAAGAACAAAGAAACAAAAGTTATGAAAAAGCAAAATAAATGATATAAACAACAAACATAACACCAAGAAAAAAAAAAAAACCACTTTAAATTTCCTACATGCTTGAAATTGAGTATTTATATTCTCCCACCTCTATTTTATTAATACGTGCTAAGGCATCTAAGCCATTTCTCAAAATAGCTCTTTTTCTGGAAATGAATTCATTATTTAATAAAATCTTAATCTCTTAGACTCACATGTAAAACTTAACAAATATATTAAAAACGTTACCTGCACACACACACACACACACACACACACACACAAGAGTTGTGTGATTATCAGCGTTTTTGGTCGACTGGATCTTAACATGTTTCATATTGAAGAGTCAACTTATCAGAATGCTGAATCATCTCGTCATAGCTCTAGTTCTTGGCAGACCTTGACAATTTAAAAAGAAAAAAAAAAAGTGATGCTCTTTACAAGGCTCTGTCAACCTTAACCAGAGGAGTGACACAAAGGAAGTAACACTTTTCTTTCTACCCAAAAAACCAAAATAAAAGAATAGACAGAGTTAATAATAAAATGTGTGTGGGGAGCCGCGGAGGAGGTTTCTAACCATAGAACTGTTGTAATTTGATTAAGAACAGTTGGTACTTTCCATACAGACCTATCCCTTTTGTCTTTACATTATTGAATAGTATCTCTTGGAAATTCCACCAAATATTTGGTGATGTTATTCATAAGGATAGATGTAAATCGTCTGGCAACTTAACCATTAAACTTTATCCTGGACTTGGGTACTAAAATGGCTCTTTTTTAAAGATGGGAAATGAGGTGCTCAGAGGGGAATTAATCTAGGCTGGGAGGCTACCACTCACTCCAGAAGTCTGCTTAAACACTAGCTGCTTTCATCAGTCAATTCATTCTGCAGGGATGGTTCTTCTCATCTGCATATTGGGAATGAGCAAACAGGCTCTGAGACATTTATGTAACGTGTTTGAGGTTGCGCAGCTTGTCAGGGCTGGAACTGGAATGGCCAGCCCAGGTTTGTGTATCCCTGAAACCAGACTCTTCTACTATGCTGAGTTCCCTCCTCCCATGACAGTTCTTCAAGGAATATGGGGTTACTTATGAAATATGCAGATTGAGTGAAGGTCTCCACTGAGGAGGAGACTTCTTCCTTTTTGCTCTCTGAAGTTGTAATTAGAAGGGTGAAGGTTGTGATAGGATCAAAGTTAACGCAGATCTTAGTCACACTGGGTCACAGTCTGGAGTGTAGGGAATTGTGCTTACTGTGTGCTAAGTGGATTTTAGTGATACAGTGATGAGCAAAATAGACTTAGTTCCTAGACTTATGAAACCTATGTTCATAAGAAGGAAGATGGATTTAAAAAAATTTGACCCACAAATGAAGATCTAATTACATATAAATCATGATGAACTTTTGATGTGAAAACACACACACACATACACACACATTCTTACCTGTGTAGAACTGCTGTACATAACTCAACATGTCACAGTTTACTCATAGATTGATAGATTTTCTAGGAATACTGTTGTCCTCAACTTGGACTTGGAAACAGGATTTAGCAGACCAGGCCTAAAATTCATCAGGCTCTGTTGTAATAGAAAAATGAGTTATTACAGGCTTCTTCTGGAAGCCAAAATCCATTGCCTTGAATTTTTGTTAATTTTATATGGCTGAAAGTTCTGAGAATTAGTGACTAAATTAAGAAATAGGAAGATCTTCTGGGGTTTTTTTTTTAAAGTTTGTGTGCCAGAACATTTTTTTATTTTTATGTTTATTTTTTTGAGACAGCGTCTTAAAGGGTTGTCCTGGGTAGAGTGCCGTGGTGTCACAGCTCACAGCAACCTCAAACTCTTGAGCTTAAGCGATTCTCTTGCCTCAGCCTCCCAAATAGCTGGGACTACAGGCACCCCCCACAATGCCTGGCTATTTATTTTTGTTCCAGTTGTCATTGTTTTAGCTGGCCTAGGCTGGATTTGAACCTGTCAACCTTGGTGTATCTGGCCGGCGCCCTACCCACTGAGCTACGGGCGCCACCCCAGAAGATCTTTTTAAATGTTTAGAAGATAAGTATGCTTATGATTGAAAACTTCCGTTGAATCTGTCTTACTCTGTTTTCCAGAGACACCATTTGAATCAGGATCCTAAGCATGTATCGTGGAGCATTATCCTTGATACTTTGGGCATTTATGTTTATAAGCACCTCAGGTAAGTGTTTATAAAAATTCACAAACGTACTTCATTAATCATCTAGAAGGAATATTAAAGTTTGGGGGTTTTGTGCGGTGTTGCTCCCAAAGTTGCTGAATTCATTGAAATAAATGATTTGAAGTTTTATTTTACAAAGTTGCCAACCATTTGGTATTCCTGGCATAAAGATAGAAAGTAAAGAAGCTGCATATGGTATTGTTGAAAAAGATCCCACCCTCTGGGTTTTATAAGAGGGAGCAGGATGTAAAAACTGGCGTCTTGAAATAATTTACATTTGCCAGAGATGAAAATTTTGTTTCATGTCATTTGGAACCAAGGAGGTAACAGGCATCTTTGTCGTTGATTTTTAGAAAGTTTTTACACAAATTGTCTCCTTTCAGAGAGGAAGCCAAAGATTCATCTTATTGGTTAGATAATGAGGAGGAAAGTAAATGGAAAATACCTTACAGATCTTTTTAAAAACTTAGAGTCACAAGGAATATACAAAAAAGATTGATTAGGCCAGGGAGCTCCAGTAGGCTTCATAGCAAGTATCAAATACAACTTTAAATTATTAGGAGTGATTGCTTGGAGGTGTTGTTTTTTGTTTTGAGAAAGATTCTGAGGCCCCCTTCCATGATGGAATAGCAAGATATTCCTTAGGATTTGGAGGAGAAAGATCTATTAGCTGGGAGAGAGAATCACATGGGGTCATGTCTCCTACTATGAGAATTACTGCCAAAGAGCAGAATTAAGATTTGATATTTTCAAATACAGGTCTAAATCTTGGGGTGTATATACTTCAGTGAATCCATGTATTATTGAGATCCATGCAATGCAAGCCTGCCCAGATGTGAAAGACACTTCTTCTTCATTTTTTTTTGGAGAGAGAGTCTCAAGCTGTCACCCTTGGTAGAGTGCTGTGGCGTCACAGCTCACAGCAACCTCAAACTCTTGGACTTAAACGATTCTCTTGCCTCAGCCTCCCAAGTAGCTGAGACTACAGTAGCTGGCCACAATGCCTGGCTATTTTTTGGTTGTAGTTGTCATTGTTGCTTGGCAGGCCCTGGCTGTATTCAAACCTGCCATCTCCCACGTATGTGGTTGGCGCCCCAGCTGCTGAGCTACAGGCGCCAAGCCGAGATACTTTCTTCTGGATGTGGAATGATCTGTCAGAAGGCTCTTAGTGAAAAAAACAAGGTGCAGGAGGACGCGTATAACGGGTCCTCTGTTCTCTGGATGCACACTAATAACCCTGCTCCTCGTCACATGAAAGTATGTATTAGGACAGACAGTTACCCAGCCTCCTATGTAAGGGGAGTGAAGTCTCAGATCCCTCTTCTGTCCTTCGAAGAACTTGTGGAGAGCACTTTCCACGAGTCGTTCGCTCTAGGCAGATAATGGTAGTGTTCCATGTGTAGGATTGATTTGACCTAGTTATAGCTAGGCGACTACATAATTGTCCAAGGGCAATTTCAAACACGGTTTTTGGCCCTGAGGGGCTCTCACATTCTGGTTAGAGAATAGTGAGAGTGCCTGTACTGGCATTTTGAACCCCACATTCTACTCATTTCTCCAATCAAAAAACATTTCTAGCAAGCATTATGTTAATCAACAAAGCTTCTGGTGGTAAACATAAGATTAGATATACCAGGTGCCTGAAAAGTGTGAACTTTCTTTCTTTCTTTTTTTCGAGACAGAGTCTCACTATGTTGTCCTTGGTAGCGTGCCATAGCATCACAGTTCACAGCAATCTTAAACTCTTGTGCATAAGTGATTCTCTTGCCTCAGCCTCCCAAGTAGCTGGGACTACAGGTGCCTGCCACAACGCCCGGCTATTTTTATTGCAGTTGTCATTGTTGTTTAGCTGGCGCAGGCCAGATTCAAACCTGCCAGCCTCGGTGTATGTGGCTGGTGCTGTACCCACTGTGCTATAGGTGCCCAGCCGATGATGTGAACTTTCATTGCCAACCACCTACTGCTGGAGAGTATGTGTTTAACTTTAGATTTTTTCAAATGATAGTTATCTCCAAAAAAGAATGAGTGCATAGATTCATCAAAATACAGTCATGTGTGTATAGAAGCTTTTTAAAGACTAACCAAAACCTGGAAATAGCTCAGATGTCCAATAGACGTCTGTTCAGTGACCCAAATCCCAATAGTTATTCATTTATAGAATGGATACATGAATAGTCAAGTAACAACACAATTGGATACTACATAATGATGGGAAGAGAACACGCCACTGATACGTGCATGGATGCCTATCACAGGATAATAATATTCAAAAGAATCCAGACACAAAGAGTGTATATTGTACGATTTGTGTATTAATACTTTATTTTATTATCATAAAACAGGAAAATAAACTGTTAACGACTCACCATAGTTTTGAAGGTCGATTAAAAGTAACACCCACATATACACATATATCTCACATTCTGTGCTGAGATATTGAAATGTAAAATAGAGATTTGTAACAGGCAGTAAACATCAGGCTGATGCTTATGAACTCTCGTGCTATAACGTAAATTTGTCATCCTTATTTTCAAAGGATGCTTCCACCATTCGAGCCACTTCCTTTTTCTGTTGTGGTTAACAACACTAAGTTAAAACTCGACTGTTGCTTTGAGAAATAAATCTCAGCTGTAGAGAGGACATTTCATCCAAGACCTCAAGAAAACATTTCATTCCGTGTAAAGATTCTCATTCTCAAAATGCAGTTAAAGTATACTCTGGAACCACTGGAAGCCAGGGTGTGAGAAAAGCCCATTAATGCTGACCTTGAACTGCCAGAAGTGCAAAAGCAGGAGGAATAGCATCTGCCCTGAGTTGATGACAGGGTCGAGTACGTTTCCAAAGCCAGAGAATTTGGATTCACTGGGAAACAGGGAGGAAGAGAGAGAGCTCAGGAAAGGAAAATGACAGAGGCCACAATCTGGACTGAGACTATGTTAGTCAATTCTTGATCATCCACTTGGGACGGTAGCAATTGCACACTCCCTAACCCACACAGGCACACCTTTCATCACCTCACACCTGCTGGGAATTGGTTAGGCAGACTGGTTGAGCACCAGGTAGGTGAGATTTCTGATGATCCAGCTGGAGAATGCCACAGTGGCTAGGTTTGTTTTGTTTTCCATAGAGACTGTGGATGTTTTGGGGTTTAGGTGTGGCAACACTGTCACTTCTGTGGCTTTCCTTATGAAGAAATTGTAATGTGCAATGTGTATTATTAAAAGATGGCTTTACCGTTATCTGTCTTCTTGCTATAGCAAATTATATTCTAATATCTTTCTGTCCGGAAGAAGCTGTTGGAAGTTGTGTTTTCATCTAAGTTCTGAAAATGGCTCATGCCTCCTTGAGCTAAAGAAAAACTGACGTTAAAATAAGGGAACCCACAGGAAGATGACTCAAGAGTTCTCAGATCTTTCTTACTAATTGTGCTTGTTCACCTAACACATTAGAAGAGGAATAATTACCTTTGTCATTTTTTTTCCTTTTACTTTGCTTATCTCTTGAAGAAGACTGTACTTCACGTTCTCACATCACTGCAGTGGAAGGTGAACCTTTCTATCTGAAACATTGCCCCTTTGTACCTGTGCATGAGAATGAAACCACCACCAGGCGATGGTGGTACAGAAGCAATGAATCACACGAATGTGTTGAGCTAAACCCAGCAAGTTCACCCAGAATCACTTTGTGGGATTATGTTGTGGAGTTTTGGCCAGTTGAGTTAGACGACGGGGGAGAATACTTTTTCCAAAAGGGGTAAGTATGCTTTGTCTTTGTGTTAGGATATATTTTATTGCACTATTGGCCTTTGTTCAGCAACTCAAATATACAGTAATCTGAAAGGGCAGATAACTCTCGCACGTTTTTGTCTCTTAATGCTTCCTATGACATTGAATAAATACTTCATTATTGAAAAAATACATTCATCTCCTCATGTTTATTTTCCTTGATGTTAATGAAAGATGTTATCTTGAGAGGATTTCCTTTTAGGGAATTCTTGTCGATGATAAGCGAAGATTGAAATTCCCTAAAGAGGAATTCCCTAAAAGGAAAAATTAAAATTTTTAAAAATTTTAACATTAAAATTCAGCTGCCCCTGCTAGACCCTTTGGTCAAGTGATATCAATGGCTTGAACTTCGATTTTGTGTAATACTATAATATCAACACGTCTGGAGCAGAGAGCATGTCAGTTTCCTGGGTGGCATCTCCAGGGTGGGGAGGAGAACTGGGAGTGACGTAGGCCCACCCTAAGGTGGTTTGCAGGGTACCCTGGGAGCCAGGTGGCAGTGCTAGTGGAGATGTGTGTTTGGCAGCCAGTCACAAGCCCACAGCCAGGGGCAGCGGGGGTTGGAGGGACATGGGAAGGGTTTTGCAGTCTACACTTATGAGATGGGCCTAGGTTCTGCTAGGATAGTCATAACCAAGCGGCATAACCTCTATGAAATGAGAGCAACCACAGTTACTGAACTTGGTTCTCTTTATACGTATGTACCTACATAAGCATGTATTGTTACAGAATACCGAGACTGACTATGGTGCCAGTGTGCTGTTAGCGCCCCAGGCGAGTCCTGATCATTATCAAGCATGCTGTTGAGGGCAGAGTGAGATATCACAGTGGTTGATATCACCCCTGTGGTTTCATACAAAAGTGGGTCAGAAAGAAATTAATGAAATCTTTTTTTTAAATGATAATTTGTATGTGATTTTTTAAGAGAAAAATGGGTCACAACCTGTCACATCTGTGACTAGCACTTGGAGATGTTAGAGAGAAAGGGCGTTGGCCATCTTTCTGATACACTGAGTGAAGAATACAGGCTAAGGGAGCAAAAGAGGAATCATTGTATAGAGGTAGGGTGCCAGCAAGGAGAAAGGGGTCACAGCTGTGTGACCTTGGGAATATTGTTTAACCTCTCTGAGATTTAGTATTTTCATCCAAACCTAAGGAAAATAGTCCTCTTCCTTACTCATAGTGCAATACCTGAACCTCCGTGAGTGCCAGTCTTGTCTTCCTTCCATCCTATTGTAGATTTGAAGGAGAACTGGAAGAGTACAGAGCACAAATTTGTTTCAGGCACACAGGAAACTTCACAGCATATCTGCTGTATTTAGTATACGCATCTATATATTCTAAGTGCAGTGTAAGAGAACATCAGATTGCAAACATTTTGTCTTTAAACTATCATTAACTTTTTTCCTTTCTCCAGATTATTTTCTGATTAGAAGGAACAATCATAAAATGCATTCAAACTCAGTTGCGTTCAGTAAAACATTTAAAATGCTAATACAGTTTTGCAATTCCAGGCTTCAGTTTCCGCAACAGTAAGAGAAGGGGTTTAGAGTCTACTGCCTTGAGAAATATACAAGCTAAAACATACACGCACACATACAGAAAACACTAACAGGAGTGTGTTCACACATTTCATGAAACCAGGGCCTTTCCCCATCTTCCTGGGCTAAGACCTTCTGAACTTGTTTAATTACCATAGATGACTGAAATTTGAAGTAATTTGCTGTTTCGACATCTATTATATGGTCTACAATAGGGTGAGATGTGTGTGGGGTGTGTGTGTGTGTGTGTGTGTGTGTGTGTGTGTGTATGTGTAGACTGTTCAGGTTTTTACCTCTTACCTTCTGCCCCTGCTCCATGACAGTTAAATTTCTTGCTGCTCTGAACCAAGAGGAGGCAGAATAGACTTTGGACATCGGTGCACCAATCTCTTTATATAAAAATAAGGGGGAAAACATATCGCCATTGGTTATTAAAGGGAAGGTGGAGGATATTTGCAAAGTGTCTGTGGTAATTTTAAAATAACTTTTATACCTTCATTCCATAGAAATGATACTCGGGGATGGCAATTAACCATAATCAGAAGAGATAAACACAGCTGTTTTACTAAAAAAGAAGTAACTAGTAAAACGGTGGAAATTAAAAAGGCTTTGGAAATAACCTGTGAAAATAGGCACTATCAAAACCGCATCAACAGCACATCATTGTATAAGGTAACGCTTTTAAAATTTTTTAATTTAAGACTTGAAAGAAAAGATAAAATTCCAAAAGGAGGGGTCAAAGTCTGTGGGCCAATTTAGTCTTGTAACAAATAGGCTGTTTGACTCCAGACAGCTCAGTGGGCCTGTGGGGACTGAGTATCCTCACAGGATCGTCATAAAAAGCTGTTACATCGAGGCGATGCCTGTGGCTCAAAGGAATAGGGTGCGGGCCTCATATGCCAGAGGTGGTGGGTTCAAACCCAGCCCCCACCAAAAACTGAAAAAAAAAAAAAAGGTGTTACGTGATGTAGGTACCCCACACCCTGGATTTGTGTTCAATAAATGATAATGGCTTCTGTCCCTTGTCCTCCCTTCATTTTTCTTCTCTTTCAGTACATAAATTTGGGGGAATGCTAGTTTAAGGATTTTCAGTTTTCTCCTGTCTCATGTACCTAATATTTTAAAAATGCCCCTGCATATATTTCTTCTAAATGTATTAGTTGATTTTATAAAATTGGAAGATGAAAACATGAAGGATGAAGAAAATAAAAATGACTCATAATCTTACCATCCAGAGATGCTGTTTCTTTTCCCCTTGTGTAAAAATCTACTTTAAAAAAATGGTATATTTTGAGGTGGGTGCAGTGGCTCATGCCTATAGTCCCAGCAGTCTGGGAGGCCAAGAAGGGAGGATTGATTGAGCTCATGACTAGCCTGAAGAAGAACAAGGCCTCATCTCTAAAAATTATCCAGGTATTGTGGCAGGTGCCTGTACTAGGGAGGCTGAGGCAAGAGGATCCCTTGAGCCTAGGAGTTTGAGGTTGCTGTGAGCTGTGACAACATGGCGCTCTCTCAGGGGCACGAAAGTGAGACTCTGTCTCTGTCTCTCTCTCTCTCTCTCTTTATCTACACACACACACACACATATATTTTGAGGTGGGTATGGTGGCTCATGCCTGTAATCCTAGCACTCTGAGAGACCAAAGCATGTGGATTGCTTGAGCTCAAGTGTTTAAGATCAGCCTGAGCAAGAGGAAGATCCCTTCTTCACTAAAAATAGAAAAACTAGCCTGGCATATTGGTAGGCACCTGTAGTCCCAACTACTCAGGAGGCTGAGGCAAGAGACTCGCTTGAGCCTGTGAGTTGAGGTTGCTGTGAGCTATGACGATGCCACAGCACTCTACCCAGGGCAACAGAGTGAGACTCTGTCTCAAAAAAAAAAAAAAAAAGAAATCATTTTATTACTTGTGTCCTTTATTTATACACTAAAAATTATATTGTGTTTATTCCCCACCTCTTTAAATATTCTTCCAAATATGGGATCCCATTTTGGCTGTGCTTGGTTTCATCCAACTAATCCCTTTGTTCTTGGACATTTATGAATCTCCTATTTTGCAATATTATTTAAGGAATAAAATGAATGTAATTTCCATAAATCTTTCTGTTTTTATATGATTTTTTCTTAAACCAGATTCCTTAATATAGAATTATTGTCTCAAAGGCTATGAACATGTTCATAAGGCTTTTGATCCATATGGTCAAACTAGCCTCTCCCGAGAGCTATGCTGGATAAAATCCTACACCTGGTAAAAAAATGCAAGCAAGCAAGCAAACAAACACACAAACAAAAATTCAGCCACAGACAATTTCTGAAACTCCTAGTAGTTTTTTTTCATTTCTTTTCTTAATAGTAAATTAAACTTTTGCCTGTATGCATTGTATCTTAACTGTTCCTTTGTGGATTGCCTGCTTATTTTCTTGATTTTCTTTAGCTGACATGTCTTTTTCTTGTCGAGCTGTGAGATCTCTCTTTTAGACGATGCTATGGAGATCGTACATACATGTACGTGTGTGTATATACAGAGAGAGCATGTGTGTGCATTAAAACATACACAATCACACTATGCACACACAGGCCAAACTATGTGAAGTCTGTAGAAGAACAATCTGGGTGGTGCGAGTCTGTCAGCGAAACTTTGAAGTACTGTGAGAACCAATGATCTGAACAGGACTCGGGAAACCTGAGGCAACTGATGATGATTTCCTTGAAACTGTTGTTTGTACATTTTGCGGAAACACTGTTTACTTGTGTTTTTTCAAAGAGAGCTCTTATTTGAAATGTTTTCCAAACATATGAGTCAGTCCTGAGTTGACTCGACTGCATTTCCTGTCAAATATACAAGTCTTTCATAGCACATTGTAAATTTTTGATGTTCGGGGTACTGGGTTTTGAGAAATTCCAACAGGCAGATATTTAAATTTAGAAAAGGGGTGTTCAAACGATGTTTTTAGTAATAGCTCAATGGCTGACCACGGGACTAAGTTTTATAAGCCTGTTGACTGGTCATGACCTACCTGAGAGGAAGGGAGCAGGGGAGCTAAATTAGTAAACAACTGAGTGGAAAGGAAAATTAAGAGTCTCCAATCTTTTTATATATATTGGAAAAAATCAGTTTGGGTTTATAAAAATTTGACTTTCATGTAAACAGTGTACTGCTGTGAGGTACACCTGTGGGTGCCTTCAGAACCATTGTAGGCACTGGGTCCAGACTCAGTGGCTACCAGCTTTGGGGGAGTGGAGGCTCTCCCTGTTTGGTGCTACAGGAACAGAGTTGAATGATCAACAACAGCTAATCAGCTTCCATTTTCCCCATCTGGCCCCTGGCTTGATGGGATGGTTTGAAGAAGGTGGATTTATTTATTATCATTAATTTCTGTGACATGTGTGTACATGGAAATTAGTGTGTGAGAGATCTTTGAGTGTCCCTTTGGATTTGAAAATTTTTGCTTCCAATCCGTGCCACTGGCTTCTGATGGAGGACATCATATCACACCAGGTCGATTGTCTGCTAGGTACTCAGTTCTCTGAGCAATTCCGCTCCTACCTACTACTCGCCCCCAGGATGAGAAAGGACTGAAAGTGTTATAAGAGTTGTGACCTGAGCAGAGATTTTTGTTGTAATATTTCTGTGTGTGCACATGTGCGTATGTGTGTGTAAAAGAGAGGTTAAAGGAAAATGATGGCAGCAGCTACAGAGTCCCTGTGCTCTCTTACCCAGCATGCATTAATAATGATAATAACAGCAGCCAGAATGGGCTTGCATCTCATTGGTTCAGTGGAAGCTATGCCGAATCACTGGACATTTACTCAAGAATGGTAACTTTTCTTTCTGTTACCCTTTTTGTCTAAAGATATCTAACTTTAAAAAAAATCGAGTGATTACAATATGAATACAACTTTTACTTAAAAATATTTCAACTCACTTTCTTAAAAACAGAACTGTGAAAAGCTACTTGAGAACAATATAAAGAAGAATGCCGTGTTTGAAGATCAGGGGTTATATTCCTGTGTGTTTTTCCTTCATCATAATGGAAAGCTATTTAACATCACCAAAACTTACAATATAACAATAGGTAAAGGTAAGAGAAATCTTAGAATTGGGAAGAAACAAATGTATCTTAGGAAAACAAAATTTTGTCTTTCTTCTAAAGCTGCATAGGAATTAAAAGACCACTTAGTTGAGGTTGTGACTACACCACTCTTTCAAATATAAGGATTCAAATCTTCATTTTGGTGCGCATCCACTTGGTTGAAAAATAATTTTCTTTGGCATCAAGTGAAAGTTTATATGAATAAACCTCACAAAAATTGGCTCTTTCTCTTATTTGGAATGTGAGTAAATTGTGGAATCTTTTGTTGTTAAGCTTTCATTTGCACTCAACAAGTATTTAATGAGGATGCATGCATTCAGTAAACTGTACTTAGTTCTGGGAGGCAAGGGAAGTAAGGAAATATGAAAAAATGAAAGAAGTACAATACTATTCTCAAGGAATTTGGTTGTAATCAGGAGAGGCAATAAGCTGCCTAAAGGTAGCCAATGTATGAAACAGTGTCATCTGGAAGGCCTTAAGTATATGGTGAGAAACTGGAGGAAGACCAGGTGCATGAGACTTTCTCTTAACCTTGATCTTGAAGTGTCATGAATAGACAGAAGGACATGCTGGGGAAAAGGCTCCCTTCCAGATGGGCCAATGTAAAGAAGACAGGTGGTAGGAAGGGGAGGCTGCTAATAGGCTGATTTGTCATGGACTCCAACTATGCATGATGAAAAGACAGAAGACCAAGACTTTAGAGATAATTTAATTAAGCCGTTCCCAGTGAAGATGTCTTTCATATGGCACAGCCCATAATTGATTTTCTAGTCCCTTCTTGGGAACTATCAAGGAAATTACCAAATTATCTGGCAGCTTAGTTTAATACCTGACTGTTGAGAAATCTTTTTTTTCCCATTGAGTCAACATAGGCCTTGCAGTAGCCGCCACCCACAGGTTTTAGTTTGCCTGCAGTAACTTCACAGAAGTCTAGCCCCTTCTTAAAAATGACAGCTTCTTTGATTTATTTGAAGAGAGGTGACCTATCCACCCTAGGCTTTCTTTCATGTAGTCCTGGGAAACTGTGAACCCAGGTAGATGACTCATTCAGCAGAATTCGTGGGCTCACTGGGGACCGCAGCTCCTTCACTTAGGTAACATTTGTCCTCTTCTCTTGGGCTATACACTTATATAGCTATTCACCCATGCATGGCTCCTGTGCTGAATTACCTCATCTCCCACTTAGTGTCCTCCCTAAAAGCCAAAGTTTCGGCAGGGTTGCATGACTTCTGGAGGCTCATGGGGAAAAGGTATTTCTTTGCCTTTTCCAGTTTCTAGCGGCCACCTGCATTCTTTGGTTGGTGCTCCTTCATCGGAGCTGACTACACAGCATCTTCAAGTTTCTCTTGCTCAACTTTCCTCCATCATCACATCCTCTATCTAACTCTGACCTTTCCATCTCCCTCTTATGAAGACCCTTGTGATAACATTGGATCCCCCAGAAAACCCGGGAGAGTCTTCCCATCTCAGGAGCCTTCACTTAATCCCATCTGAAATTTCTTCCTTGCCCTGTAGCATAACATATTTCCAGGACCTGGAGATGAGAATGTGGAAATCTTTGGAGGCTGTTATTTTTCCTGCCACAACCCAGAACCTGGTAATCCCATAACAGAGTTCTTAAACCCCTAAACTTAAGTCTGTGTATAATCATCTGTCCTGAGTTCTTCAGCTTTACTTTTCCATGTGTATATTCTTTAATCTCATGTCAATCTCTGGTCCTTTGATACACTCAGTACCTATCCCCTCTCTCCCATCTATCTTTGCTTTTAGCCCATCAGCCAGCCACTCTTTCCCTCCCTCTTTGAAGAAGCAGTGTGAATGGCCATCATTAAAAGGGGCCAGGGATTATGCCAAGCACTTGAGTTGAATCATCTCATCTGATCTTCACAACAGCTCTGTGAAGTTGTGAGCTTGGGCGTGTTAAATTCCTTCTGAGTGTGTGTCGAGCTCCAAGCTGGTTCCAGGGCCAGGGAGCTCTACTGCTAGGACATTTCCCACCCTACCTCCGGCCCCCCACTCTGCTACACAGGCTCACAGCCCCCCACTCCACACCTGAACTGCTCACCTTATGCTCCCGTCTTCCTGGAGAATGCTACCCGAGTCTTGGAGGATGCCACTCACATGTCCCCCCTCCTCTCTGCCTCTGTGGCCTCTTCATTTGTATTTCTGATTCAGAATCGGATTCCATGTGTGTCTCTCTCAGTAACCTGAGAAGTTTCTGGAAAGAAGGGGTGAAACTCAGTTCTGTTCCTCATCTTGGCATCTTGTACACCTGTGGTTGGTGCTGGACACATCATAGGTGTTCATGACAAGCCTGTTGAGTGAATGATAGAGACAGCAATAGTTCCATCCATGATGCCACACATGACATTCAGAAGTCTAGATTCTTTGGTATCCTGGACATTTTTCTGTGGATTTGGTAAAGTTTGTGACCAGTCTACTAAAATGTAGTGCTTAGAGTTCGAGTCAATAGACAGGGGTTGTTCTGACTTGTGCTGAGGACACTGAGCCTCTGAGCTTCCACCTTCTCTATGCCATGTCTCTCTTCCAGGTGGTCTGTGTTCGTGGATGTGGGCCTCTCAGCTGCCACGTGGCAAGCCCTGTGGGGGTGGAAAGGCGTGATCTCCATCCTTGCCCTTCATAAGAGTCAGGGCCAACACTCCTGTGACAAAAAACAGGTTAGCAAGAGAAAAGTAGAACAAATTCATTTAGTCAAAGTTTTAGGTAGCATGGGAGCCTTCAGGCATGAAGACTCAGAGGCCCAGGGAAAACTGATGATGTACTTAGGTTCTGTGAAGCATGGACAGCTGTGTAGACATGGGTATTAACTGATAGTCATGGAGTGTGTGGGGGGCTCAGCAAGCCTGCCTATCTATTTAAACTCTTCTCCCAAGTAGAGGGGGGTGGGACCCTCTAGAATGACAGTCCTTAGGACCTATGATCATACAAGGGTGGTCAGAGAATTCTTCATAGCCAGCTCCTAGATAGAAAGGTGAGTGCAGTTTAGAGTAATTATTCTAGGTTTTACAGCTTGCTTTGGGGGAAAGAGGTTCTAGTTTCTATGACCCACCTATAGGAAGAGGAAGTCTGGTTTCTATGACTAGGTTGAGGGGAGAAAAAGGGTGAGAAACAGGAGGGCAGGAGAAGGTCAAAGAGATCTTGGTTCTGAGGCTGTTTATGAGTCCTTCTAACATCCTTTAGTTCAAAGTAGTCAGCAGGTCACGCTTTGTGGTATCATTTTATGACCCCCCATTCAGCTGTCATGAATAACATCCTCTGGACTCTCACCTGGCATCTCCCATTCTCCTTTTCTCATGCTCTGGCAGGGCTGATTACCTCTTCTGTCACTGAAGACGTTTTGATTCCATGATGTTAGCTTCACGGGTAGACAAGCCATGCCAGGTGCAGGCCCTGGGTTGTGCGCTTCTTCCCATCGCCTCAAATAGAGCTGTGCCCTTCACTTTATACCAGGCTTAGAAACCCAGTGCTGTCTGGGTTTCCAGTGATGTAACCTGAGCATTAGCAGACAGTATCCTCTACGAAGGATGTCCTTTTCTGAAGATGTCCTTCGTACTATCTTTCCCCAGGTTCTCAGATAATTTTCTGGAAGAAAAAATGGATCCAGAGAAAGTAGTTGGTAGCAATTTTCCCCATTTACAAATATCACCTCCCACCCCTTGGTCCTTGAATACATCCCACGTTGCTCCATAAGCTTAGACCTGAGAGTTTATTCTTTCCCTGGATACATGTTGGCTCCTCCGGCCTGTCACCCAGCATTCCAGCATTCCCCTGAGTCCCAGGGGAGCCCCATCTCGACTCTTCACCTGCAGTTCCAGTGCACTGGTTTCATTCCCACCTCGCTGCCCCTCACTGTCCCCTCCATTCCAATTTCTGAGAGGGCCCAGGGGGATGTGGATGCTGCGGGAGACTACCCAACTCATGGTGTGCTCCACACCGCCAGGGATTCTGCGGCCTGAGTGCCTCTAGGCCCCGGGAGCCTGCTGTGGACATCGCTTGTAAATGCCCCAGAAGCACTAAAGTCATTAGAGGGGACGGTCAGGTCATGAGGGAAGCTATAGGTGCTGCTGCCGAGGGTTACAATAACTTGACTGTAATTAAGTCTGTGGCCATAGTTGTTCTCAGTTTTGTGGGGATAGAGGCTCCCTCGGGTTGTATTCTAGCATTTATTTACTTTTAGCATTTATTTTCTTTCTTTATTTTTTTGAGAGAGTCTCACTCTGTTGCCCTGGGTAGAGTACCAAGGCATCCTAGCTCACAGCAACCTTAAACTCTTGGGCTCAGGCGATCCTCTTGCCTCAGCCTCCACAGTAGCTGGGACTACAGGTGTCCACCACAATGCCCAGCTAGTTTTCCCATTTTTAGTAGAGGCGGGGTCTCACTCTTGCTCAGGCTGTTCTCAAACTCCTGAGCTCAAGTGATCCACCCTCCTTGACCTCCCAAAGTGCTAGGAAAACAGAGGTGAGCCACCACGCCCGGGCGGTATTCTAGCATTTAGTAGGAGGCTACAGGGTGATGATTTCCTTCCTAAACATCACTGAATGTAGAGTATTTCTGGTTCAGGTCAGAGGTCATTTGGGAAAAGAAGTAGAACAGGGCCTATAGCCCAGCACGCCAGCAGGGCAGGGGTGGAGGAGCCAACGAGTCAGCCAGGGTGTAGTATTGAAGGGACACTCCTCTCAGCATCCTGCCAGGAAAATGTGAAGGCCAGAGAGTGAGGGCTTGGGTTGTGGCCCTGCACTCTGCAAATCTATCAGTGAGGTGCTGACAAGGACAGAAGGAAGGTGGAATAGAGGGCACTTCCCAGTGACTTTGCGTCTTCGAAGTCCTGCAGTTTGGTCATGTCAGGGGTCTGTCAGCCATCCCCGCTGGATGAGAATCTTCCTCTGCCTCGTAGCTGGGTGACAGAGCCGCAGGTTGGAGCTGAGGGGAAACAAGATTCAAGGTGTTTCCCATAGCACTGTGAGCGTGGGGTGGATGGGAAGTGAAGCAATCAACATTATGAGCTGCAGGTGTTGGTTAATGAAAACAGGTCCCAAGTAACTATGAAGTGTGGTTATTTGAATCTTCTTTACACCCAATGAGCATATTATAACAGATACTTGTCTTAGAAAACCTGAAGGCAACACTAATGCATTTTTCTTTTCTTTTTTCATTTTTAGATTCCAGTTATGTAGCTCCAATTCTTCTTGGACCAAAGCTTGAGTATGTTCCGGTGGAACTAGGTATATTCCGATATATGTAGCATATATATTCTGCATTTATGAATGGGCGCATAACTGAGTCTTCTGTGGGTAAATTTCCTTCATTATTGGAGGACATTGGGTGTGCAATAAGTTGCCTATTTAGTGAAGAACATTACAAAACCAAAAAAAAAAAAAAATGAAAAACAAGCATGTCCTTGTTTGAAAGTTGCCACTTTTAAACAGCTTAAAAGGAACAATCTGTTGGAGGTAGTGGAACTGCCTGCCGCAAACTCTTCTCAACAGATGCAGATGAGGGATGTAGATGAGGGATTTGTCACCCTGTGTGTGGCTTTTCTTTGTTGTCATTTCTGAAGATGAAAATTTAGTGAGAACACTCTGGAGAGATAATTCTATATGTTATAGTCTGAATATTTGATTGATTTCACTTGGAATCAATGGGCTGAATTGACTGTGTATTAAGAATTCATCTAGGTAGGCCATATGAATCAACATGTCCAATTGGGTAATTTCATTCAAAAGGAAAGTAAGACATTAATTTGTTAAATATGCTACACCAGGTCTTGTGCTAGGTGTTTGAATTAAATCTTCCAAGCAGCTCTAAGGGGCGTTTCTCCCCATTTGATGGATTGAATAACTGAAGCACAGAAAGGCTAAGAAATTTGTCTAAAATTATTGAAAGGTAGAAGAGCTGGTTTTCATGGCCGTGGTGACTGCTTCCAAACTCCACATTTGATAACCACAGCTAGAGCCACAGCTGGGTATGGGGTAGGACCCCATATGCCCAGGGCAGCTGGGGCACTACGCTGTCTGTATTCGTGGTTTGCCTGCTTTGCATTTTTATTGATTTTAGCTCTTATCTTTATTATTTCTCTTCTTCTACTTGTTGAGGCTTAATTGGCCCTGCTTGGTCTACTTTGTTGAAAGGGAATGTTAGAGAATTAATTTCAATTATCCATTCTCGTAGCATGTGCATTTTAAGTTCTAAATCTTCCTCTAAGCACGACTTTAGCTGTTTTCCATTAAGTATTGGTATGCCATCTTTTCACATCATGCAGTTCAGATCATTTTTTTTTAATTTCCCTGATGATTTCTTATTTCACCTATGGATGACTTAGGTTTCTTATTTTCTAAATATCTGGAGGACTTACTAGTTATCTTCTGTTATTAGTGTCCAGTTTAGTTTCATTATGGTCCAAGATTATACACTGTGCCCTTTCAACAGTTTGAAAATTGTAGTGACTTGCTTAAGGCCCGGAATATGGTGCATCTTGATGGATATCCCAAGCGCATTTGAAGCGCTGGTGTATTCTGCAAGTTTTTATTTTATCATTCTTTAAATGTCACTTAGAGTAAGTTGGTTGATGTATTGTTCAATTATTCATGTCCCTGCTAATCTTTTGTGTGCTTGCTTTACCTGTTGCTGGGAGAGAAAATGTCAACCATCTTCAACTATTTGTCTGTCCCTCCTTTAGGTCTGTCAGCACTGGCTTTATATGTGTTGAGGCTATCTTCTTTCATTTTTTTTTTATTTATTTTTATTAAATCATAATTGTGTACATTGGTGCAATCGTGGGGCACAATGTGCTGACTTCATATACAATCTGAAATATTTTCATTGAACTATTTAACATAGCCTTCATGGCCTTTTAATCACTATATGAAGACATTTATATTCTACATTTAGTAACATTTAGTAATTTTCACTTGTAATGGAAGAAAAAGTATCCAATGGACTCAGCCCTACTATGAAGCTAATCTATAGCTTTCATATGAAGTTAAATAATACTTTAAGGTACTAAAAGAAAATAGCTGCCAACTTACAATTCTATAACTAGGAAGCATATCCTTCAGAGGTAAAACTGATATAAATGTATTCTCAAATGAAGGAAAATTTGGACTACCCATTGGTACAGGTGTACTTCAGAGAATGATTGAAGGAATTTCTTCCAGCAGAAGGGAAATGGAATCAGATGAAAACTTGGAATGCCAATAATAAAAGAAGATAAATCACAATAAATACCTGAGTATACGTAATAAACTATTCTCTACTGAAGTTCTTTAAAATATGTTTGATAGTCGAGAGTAGAAACTATGACACTGTATGATGGGATTTTCAATGGATGGAGAAATAGCACCTGGGAAAACTACAAACCAAAGAGTGAAAGGTGAGGGAATAACATGGTTGTAAGGTTTTTACATCCCACTTGAAATGATATAGGTATACTGATTGCAAGTAGATTATACAAAGCTAAATGTGTATCTTGTAATCATCCTTAGATCAACCAACAAGAAATAAAGCAAAACAAAAGGAGACAACACAAGGAGACATGGATACAAACAAATTAAGTGTATTAAAATTTAATTTAAAATATTTAACTAACCTAAGAAAAAAGAGGAAAGGAAAAGCAGAGACATAAAACTAGAGGCAACATATAGAAAGCAAACAATAAAATAGTAGTTCTAAATACAAACATATCAATTTCATCCCTAGGTATGTAAAAATAATTTATTTTAAATCAAAACCTGCTCATGAATGTTTATGGCAGGTCTAAAGGGCCAAAATGTTTATGGCAGGTCATAAGGGCCAAAACCTCTAACAATCCCAGATTTACTTTAGCAGATAAAAGATTAAGCAAACTATTTTACATCCATACAGTAAAATACTCAGGAAGAAAGAGGAAGAAATTACTACAATAACTTGGATGAATATCAAAGAAGCTTGTTTGAAAAGGTTACATATTGTATGACTCCATTTGCATAATGATCTTGAAAAAGATGAAATTGTAGTGATACAGTGATGAAGAATAAATCAATGGTTGCCACAGGTTAAGGTTGAGGAAAGAGTTTGGCTACAGAATTCAGTATGATGAAATTGTCCTGTATCCTGACTGTGAAGATTACACAAGTATATTCATGCATTAAAATTCATAGATTTGTACACCTCAACTTAATTTTGCTCTAAGTTTATTTTATGTCATCTCAAAATGATTTTAATAATGATCTTTTGAATTTTAATATAGTGCTGCTAAATTTTATCTTGGCTTATAAACACATGTCTTGAGTTTATTCTCAACTTTCTCTATAAATATAGTCATTTATAATCAAATTGATAGCACTAGTTTGGAAAAGATAAGTTAGGCAAGATGATATAGGAATATTCAGGAATTGATTTGTAAATGACAATATAAAAATTTCAAAAAAACCTAGCTCCCTCTAAATTGGTGCCTGGGACAGAGTAGGGTTTCCATGAGAGAGAAAATTTAAGGGTCTTTCGTGCACATTTCTTGATATAACCTTCCAACCTAGGATGGTAGATATGGATGTACTTTACACAAAGAAACAGGCCCAGAAAGATGCTTAAATAGCATACAAGATAGCAAATAGTATTGAAACATATGCCTTTCTAACTTCAGAGTCTTTGTTCTTTTTATTGAATAATAAAAATTTATCCATATTTTAGTCCAAAAAATTTGATACATATTTTGTCTAAACTCAATGCAATTTTCTGCATATTTGGACTAGGGCAGCTCCTAAAAGATGATTTGTGGTACCTGTATGGACGTGTGGAAGAAATCATTACATACCTCTCTCATGCTCAGCTTGCAAAGGGGCTTTGAGTACAAGCATTGGGCCTTCCTGGTCAATGTTATCTTAGAGAATCAAATTACTTGACTGCCTTAGAACCGGCTGTTTTGGGGGGGGTTTGTTTTTTCCAGTGTATGTAAGTATAAACTTGGAAATCTCAGGAGCAGTCTGCTTTTGACTTCTTGGAAACTGAGCCAAGAATCAGTCTGAGTGCTCCACTGGACAGATGACAAAAAAGCTTTTTGAAATAAATTTAAACTTTTCTCTCTGTGAGAGTCACCAGCACAAGGGACCATCCAGAGAAAAATAAACCCGTCCATTTAAAATGATCCACGTATTACCTATAGGAAACTAGAACCACAAAACAGCAAATAACTCATGTCATATCAGACACTGAACTACTCCATGTTATTAATGTTTGTTTTGTTCATTTTTCTGAATATAATGTAATATATGTTTAATATGTAACATTTTAAAAATATTTAAAGTAGGATAAGGCAAATTGCTTCTCCTCCTATCAATTAAAGGTGTTTCTTTCCAGGCATGTTCTATAAAAGTTTACCAAATAGTGATTATGCAGTATAAAATTTCATCTTTCTTAATTACTTAATATACAAGGGGTGCAAAAAATGTATACACGTTTTAAGAAACAAAAAAGCTGTATTAAATTGTAATCGTCAAGTTACATTTGACTTTTGCAATTCCAAGAGGTGCTCAGTGTTACTTGTATTCATCCTTGGTTATAGGTGTATTGCATGTATTACATATTATAATTTTAATACACTTTTTCATTTCCTAAAATGTGTATACATTTTTTGGCACTATCTGTATATTGAAGCATAGTCGCACACTTTTAACTTGCCTCAAAGAACATTTTTTTCAACAAATTTGTAATATTTTATCATATGAATACATGCTAATTAATTTTCTGTTCCTTATTGATTATTCATTGTTAGCTACTAATTCTTTTGCTAAAAATAAAAATATATTTGCTTTCATCGCTGTGTCTTCAGCTCTGCAGATATGAAGCCAGTAGATGAAGTAATACATGCCCACACAAGAGAAAAACTCATATGAATTCAAGTTGGAGGAAAGAGGAATGACAGAGAGTGGAGGGCCAATGAGAGAGGGGGATTAGTGTGCTCTTACCTAATGAGCACAGTATAAGGGTATATGGTACACCTTCTGTGTGAGGGGCACAACTACAATAAGGACATAATCTCATAACCTAAAAAATGAAAAAAATGTAACATAATTATTTGTACCCTCATAGTAAACTGAAATTTAAAAAATAAATAAAATAAAATATAAATAATAATATTGTTCTATGTATAATTTGCTATAAGAGAGCTAACTTGCTATGTTAATACATATAGCCAAGTTGGTACAATTGTCTGTTGAATGTTTGCACCAATTCACAGGCCAACAGGTATTGATACAAAAGACTAAACATTTTTCCAAACTCTGGCAAGGGTAGACATTATATAGCACTGTGCTATTATTTTTAATATTATAACAATTTCTATTTTTCATGTGTGTTTTATAAATATGTTTACAGGATTATATGCCATTTAATATCATTCATGTTGAACTTTAATTTTGTTCATTTTTGTTTGTTATAGCTTTACTCTTTTTTTTTTTTTTTTTTTTTTTTTGTGACAGTCTCACTCTGTTGCCAAGGCTAGAGTGCCATGGCCTCAGCCTAGATCACAGCAACCCCAAAGTCCTGGGCTTAAGTAATCCTCCTGCCTCCCCCTGCTGAGTAGTTGGGACTACTGTTACAGCTTTACTCTTATATTTAATTAATTTTTCAATTGAGTAATTTCAAAAAAAACTGTGATGTAGATAGCATCAAAATACTCTCACTCCACATTTTTATTACCTTTTTCTTACCTTAATTTTCTAGAGTTTGAACATTTATCTCAAAAGGTGCTTATCTATATATGAGCAAAAATAAATGTATTCCTATTTACAATGCCTTTGCTATTACAATCACTGCTTCACTTAATCCACTTGTACCTAAGTCATCTGACACACATACAAGTAAGCTAAGTTCTAAAACCTGTTTATGGGGCTACCTGTTTCCTCACCTCCTTTTCAGCACACTGTATCATCAAATTTTTCCAACGTAATGGGTTGAGTGTTATCTTGCAGATTTCATTTGCATTTCAACAAAAGGTTTTCGTTTTAGTAGTCAATTTGATCAGACATTTCCAAATTGACTTTTGGTTTTTGAATCATCATAAAAAAGGACTCCTTCATTCTGAGATTTTAAAGTAATTCTTCGGCATTCACATCTAAAGAAAGGTTTATGGTTTTGTTTTTATATTTGTTTTTGAACTTTTTATTTAAGTATAAAATAATACATACATATATGCAGGTAAGTCATAAGTGTAAAACTGAATTTTCACAAACGGAATCCATCTACGTAGTCAGCATCCAGCTCAAGAAACAGAAGGTTGACAAGACTCCAGAAGCCCCCTTAAGACTACTTTCAGTCATAAGCAGCTGCTTCCCCATGGTTAAACACTATCCTGACTTCTGAGACCATGCCCGTGACTACCTGGCAGAACCTCTTACATTTTACATTCTTAGAGTGCCTAGAGACTTTTCAAAGCTACGTAATTATTTATCTAACAGCTCCACTTAACAGTAATCAGAAAAATTACTCATATTGCCAATAGAATCAACTTTACAAGCACAAAGGGTAGTATATAGAAGGAATTTATGGATGATTAAGACATTGATGAAAATGCTCGCAACATTATGAAGAGAATTAAAGATTAAAAAATAAAATTCTGGGTGGCGCTTGTGGCTCATTGAGTTGGGTGCCGGCCCCATATACCAAAGGTAGCGGGTTCAAACCCGACCCCGGCCAAACTGCAAAAACAGAATAGCCGGGTGTTGTGGCGGGCGCCTGTAGTCCCAGCTACTTGGGAGGCTGAGGCAAGAAAATCACCTAAGCCCAGGAGTCGGAGGTTGCTGTGAGCTGTGTGACGCCATGGCACTCTACCGTGGGTGATAAAGTGAGACTCTATCTCTACAAAAAAAATAAGTAAATAAAATAAAAAATTCTAAAAAAACTATCTTTCCAATACCTACAAGATAATTTTCATTATTACTGAGTACACCATTTCCAGACTATTTCTTCTAATGAATAGCAAGCATCTCTCTATCCTCATTACTTGATGCTAAAAGTCCAAAATCCTTAATAACGTATTTTTCTTTAAGATCTCTCTAGCACGCATAGCAAACTCCAGAATTTTAGAGAGGCTAACTGACAACATTCTTAAGAGAAGACTGATTCATGTATTTTTAAAAAGGCAAGAAAATCACTTCTGTTGAAGAAGGAAAGAATTCAATTATGTAAAGTTAGAGGAACCAAACAATTAGGAGTTTACAGATAAATGAAAAGAATGGATAGGAAGACAGGGTAAGGTCAAAGAAGTAGGCCAGGACAGCTTCCACAACTTCCACAACTTCCAACTTTTTTGGCATCAAAAATTAAAGGCACAATAATCTTTGGGAGACTTAGGAATAGAGCTAACTTATATGTTTCAGCACAGATTATTTCTCTGGATAGAATGAAAGTGTTAAAGTTTATAGCCTGGAGATTCAGGAAGTTTGTAGCTCAAAACCAGAGAAATAAGGGCTTTGAAAAAAATTTCAGCAAGAGAATAAAGATCTACTTTCTCTTTTTTCATATATAGAATGATTTTTTTCTTTATTAACCTATAGATCAAATGCCAAAACAAGTTTATAAAAATATTTGTAGTTGTTCGTAAGTAAAGCACTGTGGGGATCACCCATAAGGGGGAAATATACCAAATTAAAGCCTACACATAGGGTCGACTATAACTTGAACTTTACCTAACAAATGTCAATAATGTCACCTGATCGTCTGTGCCCTCATGTTAATCTGAAACTTTTTAAAAAGTTTATTATTATTATTATTATTATTTTTATTTTATTTATTTTTATTATTTTTTTTAATTGTTGAATCATAGCTGAGTACATTAGTGCAATCAAGGGGTACAATGTGCTGGTTTCTTATACAATCTGAAACATTTTCATCAAACTGTTTGATATAGCCATCATGTTAGCACATATTTATTTTATTCCTCTGTCAAAAGAATGTTGGTATAAGACTAAAGGGTTCAACTGGGTTCTCACTGTGATGAGTTAAACTCCTATCTTTGGCTAAATGAATTTCCTCAGCCTTGTCTGGCACCTAATAGGTGGGATTAGAAGGTTACTTCCATGCTGATTCTGCCAAATACCAAACTCTCTACATAAATTTGAGGTTCAGGAAGCTGAATCTGTGTGCTAACGACCCTTACATGAATCTCTTTTTCCTGGGAAGCTATTTGTCTCTCCTTAGCAGTAGCTGTTTCTCCTAAGTCATTTTTCAATGCTACTGTGGTCATAAGATCTACTTTCTTTATTGCATTGACAGCTCTATTCCAAGATTGCCTATAACCTTGTAATCGTTAAATATGGTTCTTTCTAATTCTTGTCTTATTCAGCCTCTCTATAGTTTTTGATATTATTCATCACTTTTTTTTTTTTTTTTGTAGAGACAGACTCTCATTTTATCGCCCTCGGTAGAGTACCATAGCGTCACACAGCTCACAGCAACCTCCAACTCCTGGGCTTAGGCGATTCTCTTGCCTCAGCCTCCCGAGTAGCTGGGACTACAGGTGCCTGCCACAACACCTGGCTATTTTTCTGTTTTGCGGTTGGGCCAAGGCCAGGTTTCAACCCGCCACCTTAGGTATATGGGGCCGGCACCCTACTTGATGAGCCACAGGTGCCACCCTATTCATCACTCTTTTGAAATTTATCCATCCTTTGATTTCTGTGAAACCACTCTCTCCATTTTCCTTGCCAGCTATACTCAATCCCTATCTAAGTTTGGGTTCCCACCAATGGCAGAGCCTGATCAAGAACTTCTGTCCAGAGTTTACTCAGGGGGTAATCCAAGGAGAATGAGTGAGGACAGGAGAGAGTGAAGGAATGAAGAAACATACACAAAAAGACATATTTTTTGGTTCACTGCTATGGGCAGCTGGGCTCAATATTATTATGAGCATTTGATTTCTAGGGCCATACAAAACACTATCTTAACTTGGTTACTCCTCAAAAGTAGAGTCAAGCGCAAGGATTTGTGGTCAGATATTTTATTTTGAAGTTATTCTGGGATGCAGGAGTGAAGGTCCTAAGATACTGAGGGAAAGAGGAACCTTTGTTATAAAATTGCACTCTTGGGGCTACCACTGAAGAAAAAGGCAAAATTCTGTCTACAAACCTTTAAGGAACATACAGTTTGCCTCTCAGAATGTTCACCGGAGAGTTGGCCAGAAGTATTTCACCATCAGCTCCCATCCCATTATGTATTTGTTGAGGGATCCCCTGGGGATCCAGACTGTGCACACATGCTCGACTGATGGGCTCCTGACCGTGTCCACAGTAAGAGAGAAACCTGGGACATAAAGTGGAAGACAAGAAGCATGTAGGGCACCAAATCCCACAAGGAACTGCCTGCTAGATAACAGCTGAAATCAGAGATGAGTCTGAGAGGATGCGAATCGGGGCCCAGAGGTGTCTGAGACTGCTGCTGTCTGCGCCCTCCTTCCTTCACTCACCAGTCTATCACGGCTGTTCCATTTAAGGATTCTATTCATTGTCCTGACCCATCTCTACCCACACAGAATCGTTCTGTAATTAAGCACCTCTGTGCTTCTGTAATGAGGGCATGTGATTAATAATGTTACAATGTAATTCTTTTTCCAGACTATCACCCAATGCCATTGATCTTCAAAAGATGATGTGATTTAATTCTTTCTCCATGGGAGTGGAAAGAAAAATTTTTTTTCAAAATTACTACGAGGAGGTGACAAACATAAAGCATACCTAGAAGCCTACTATCTTAACTTTGAAGGGCCAATGACAAAAACTGGT
This sequence comes from Perodicticus potto, assembly GCA_963574655.1. NCBI lineage: Eukaryota > Metazoa > Chordata > Mammalia > Primates > Lorisidae > Perodicticus > Perodicticus potto. The sequence goes on from CAUYRH010096130.1 coordinate 35,286, forward strand.
CTGGACTGTATGTTAGCAGTTAGAAAAATGGAATTTGAAACAATGATTAATTATTTAGTAGTGGTCACTGGGTTAGTAAGTGGTTTAGTTCTTCCCACTTTCTGCTTGCTAGTCTCTTAGGCTCTTGAACCTCTGCTTCCTTCTTCCATCCCCACATATACATTGTCATCCAACGAAGGCATCTTTTCCTGATGCATTTCTATAACGGGTTTTCTACAGCTTTCTCTGAAGAAGGGAGGATAACATGAAGATAGAGATGCAAATTCTAGTCTACTGATATCTCTTTCATACACGTATGGTTCATTATTTAGCTTCAAGTTACAATTTCAAGTTACAATCAAACACAATTAAGCTTTTGAATACCTGTCAGTATAACACGTTCAGGAAAATCCAGACAAATGTAAAAGTAAGGAATATAAGACAATAGCCAAGATGCAAAGGATAACAAAGTGTGCCCCTTTCTTTTAACCAAAGACAAGGGAAGGAGAATGATCAATAAACATCAAATAGGGAAGATCTTCCTGGCATAAAGGACCTGTAATGAAAGGATCCACGATAAATCACAACCGAAGGCAATAGCACTTTATGTGCCTCTGTGAAATGAATTCAGATACAATGCTATCTATCGGGGGCGATACATCTTCCTTACCTACAAAGAGCCTATATCTCTAGACAACACTTTGGGGTCTTGTTCTCTCAGAACTGACACAATACAGGACAGCTCCTAGTTGCACTGATTGTTCTGTGAGTTTATCGACAAAGATTTCTTTCCCTTCTTATCTTTTCCTGCTGCTGATAATGAAAAATGCCTCTTTCCTGAACAGTCCTGTGTGGTATCTGCATATTGTATTTTACATGAGTTTGGGTTAATCTGACTCAGATGCCTCCTAAAGGGATTAGATCTGACTCAGATGAAAGGTAGGCCCCAACTCTCAGGCTACCTCCAGGAGTAAAGAGATGTTCAAAGCTGTGTTGGAAGAGATGAGCGAGTATCAAAGCCAGATAAGACAGATGTTGTCAATAATGCCAAGGATTGCTGGTAGAGAAAGCTCCTTTGGGCACACAGGATTTACTGAAGGGCGTGCCTACTCACTACTGGCGTGCCCTTCAGTAAATCCCATAAGAGAATGAAGGAAGAATTGTATGGGGAAAAAAAACAGGACCAACTTGATGTTCTAGTGAGAGTTCTCCAGAGAACAGAACTAAGAGTGTGTGTGTGTATCTATGTATGTATCTATCTGTGGTCTCTCTAAACACACACATATGGGGGGAAGAGGCATTGTAGATTAGAATTAGATAAACATAGAGATATATAAGGATATAACTAAAGACATAGATAGATATAAATATCTATAAATATAAAGATCCAGGAAGGCATCTCTGAGTCATCAGCAGCCAAAATTCACATAGCTTGAGGATGGGCACACCAGCCTGTTTAAGGGATTGCATACTTAACCTCTGAGAAATTGAAATTCCTTCTGTGACTGGCCTCTGATGTCCCTTACTATGCCCTTCTCATTGCAGCCCTTAGGTAAATGAAATAGCATACGGGACTGTGTTGACCTCAATACTGGCACTCAGATTTCCTTTCCTCTTAATGCTGAGTAACATTCCATTGTATGTGTGTATGTGCATGTATTTGTACTGCATTTTGTTTGTCCTTTCCTTTGTCAATAGATGCTAGGTTACCTTTTTTCTGTTGTGAACAATGCTATGAACATGAGTGTACAGATAGCTCTTTGAGACCCTGTTTTCAGGTCATTGTGTATATGCCCAGAAGTGAAGTTTCTGGGTGATATGTATGGTAATTTTATTTCTAATATTCTAAATAACTGTTACTCTGTTTTCAGTGGTTCTCAACCTGTGGGTCGTGACCCACAGGAACTGTATCAAAGGGCCGTGGCATTAGGAAGGTTAAGAACCACTGGTTTACCTTATTGGCTATACCATTTCACATTCCCACCAACACTGCACAAGAGTTCCAATTTCAATTTCTCCACTTCCTTGCCAACAAGATGTTTTCTGTTTGGTTGGAGTTTTTTAAAAACTATCTTCATCTTCATTGGATATGAGGTGGCATCTCATGATTTTGATTTGAACTAACTAGCTTTTGACGTAAGTCCTTCCCTAAATAATAGAAGCTCATATTCAAAGGAGTAAAAATAGTAAGAATACTTTCATCCCCCTGAAATTGGGTAGATTTAACATATTCATATTAGTTAATGTAACATTTTGCATGCATTTTTTTATTTTGGACTTTAGAGGTGATGATTGAGGCTGACTTCAGTTTTTTTTTGTTTGTTTGTTTGTTTTTGAGACAGAGCCTCAAGCTGTCACCCTGGATAGAGTGCTGTGGCATCACAGCTCACAGCAACCTCCAATTCCTGGGCTCAAGCAAATCTCTTGCCTCCACCTCCCAAGTAGCTGGGACTACAGG
>CAUYRH010096131.1:0-10101 GCA_963574655.1 Perodicticus potto
GCAACACTCAAAAACCCCCACACTCCTGCCCAAGTTCTCCCAAGGCAGTTTAACCGAGTGCCAAGTCCAAAAGAAACCCAAACAGCTCACAGGCAAGGCCTTTCCAGCCTGCAGTCCCACTGTTGCCCCACCCACAGCCGCCGACAGGATCAGACTGAATGAACAGATGCAACCACTTGCCCAGTCTCCGCCGCTGTTGCCTTCCTCAGGGTGTCCAGAAGCCTCATGCTGTCTCCCTGTGTCCCCAAGGGGAAGTTCCTGGGTAGATCCCGCCTGCCAGAGATGCCTGAAGTCCTCTCTCCCAGGTCTCACCATGCCCAGCCGCAAGGAAGCTGTTACTTGGCTGCCATCTTGCTCCGCCCCCCACACTAACCCTGTTTCTCCCACTTTTAACATCTTGTTTAGTGTGGATCCCTGGTTACAATTGAATGAACCAGTCTTCACCCATCATTGTTAACTAAAATTCATAGTTTATCCGAAGGTTCATTTATTTGCCAAATGCATAATATTACATAGCCACTATTTTAGTATCATACACAGTAGTTTCACTGCTCCCAAACCCGTCATGCTCTACTTACTCACCCCTATCCTCTTCTCCCCAACCTTTAGCAACCACTGATCTTTTGACTCTCATTGTACTTTTGCCTTTTCCAGAGTGTCACATAATTGGAATCACATAGTAGTTAACCCCTTCAGATGGCTTTTTTTAACTATAAATTTCCTCTCTCTGGCTTTGGGTGGCTGATAGGTTCTGTCTTTTTAGCATTGAATAATATTCCATTGTGTGGGTTTTCTGATACATGACAGTTAAGTTGTTATTCATCTGTCTTTTAAAGGTCATCTTGGTTGCTTCCAGTTTAGTGAGTATAAATAAACATTCCTGTGCAGGTTGATGTAGATGTAAGTATTTATTTATTTAGAACATAATCTCAAGATTTTTTTTTTTTTTGCAGTTTTTGGCTGGGGCTGGGTTTGAACCGGCCACCTCCAGCATATGGGGCTGGCGCCCTACTCCTTTGAGCCACAGGCACCGCCTTAATCTCAAGATTTTATTGTCTTCGTGCTAAAACAAAATATGTTTAGAACTGTATCAGTTGGCCCTTTCTCTTATTATCTCCTCCCCATTCAAAATACTTGCATCTCTTAATAGCTAGCATTCTTTTAGATCTGCAGTTGGGCTCCACACACTCAAGCCTCAGCATTCTTTGTAGTTTTAGCCTTTTTCCAGAAAATCTGCTTCCTGTCATAATGTCACTTTCCCTGGGCATAGACTCCTTGCCCTTGTACTAATTTGTGGGTCTGGTTCTTGCCACACTTCTTACAGAAAGTCTGGTGAGATTTAGGAACGTTCTCCGTGTTTGTGCCTAGATATAAGTTTTTAATTTATGTGCATGAAGACCTATGAGCACAATTGTCAGATTGTGGGTTAAGAGTATGCTTTGTTTTGTAAGAAACTGCCAAATATTCCAAAATGACTATCATTTTGCATTCCCACCAGCAATGAATGACAGTTCCATTTCTTCAGCTTTTGGCATTGTCAGTTTTTGGATTTTAGCCATTCTAATAGGTGTATAGTGGTGTCTCATCATTTTAATTTACAATTTCTTAATAATTTATGATGTTGAGTATCTTTTCATATGCTTATATGCCTTTTTTTTTTTTTTTGAGACAGAGCCTCAAGCTGTCACCCTGGATAGAGTGCCGTGGCATCACAGCTCACAGCAACCTCCAACTTCTGGGCTCAAGTGAGTCTCCTACCTCTGCCTCCCATGTAGCTGGGACTACAGGCACCCGCCACAACGCCCGGCCATTTTTCAGTTGCGCCATCATTGTTGTTTGGTGGGTCCCGGCTGGATTCAAACCCGCCAGTTCAGGTGTACATGGCTGACGCCTTAGCCCATTGAGCCACAGGCACTGAGCCTTATATGCCATTTTGTATTTTCTTTCGTGAGGAATTCATTTAGAACTTTTACCCATTTTAAATTGAGTTATTCTTTTGTTGAGTTTGAAGGGCTTTTTGTATATTTTGGTATATTTCCTTTATTAGATGTGTTTCGCAGATATTTTATCCCAGTTCATAGGTTGACTTTTCATTCTCTTAGCAGTGTTTTTCATGGAGCAGACATTTTTAATTTTAATGAAGTCAAACATCAATTTTTTTCTTTTATGGATTGTGCTTTTGGTATTATATTCAAACTTATTGTCTTTAGCTAGATTTTCTTCTATGTTATCTAATAGAAGTTTTATAGTCCTGTGTTTTACATTTAGGTCTGTGATTCTTTACTTTTGAGGAATAATTTGGTTAAATATAGAATTCTAGATTGGTGATATTTTCTGTAAATAACTCATGCTTCTCCTTTCTTCCTTGCATGATTTGTGAAGAGAAATATGATATAATTCTTACCCTTGTTTCTCTATAGGTAAAGAAGGTTTTTCTCTGGCTTCTTTAAAGATTTCCTCTTTGTCTTTGTCTTTGGTTTTCTGAAATTAGAATGTGATTTTTCTGTATTTATCCTGATTAAGCTTCTGGAATCCATAGTTTTGTGTCTGTCATTTATTTTGGAAAATCCTAACCCATTATTACTTCAAATATTTCTTTCTTTCCTTTGTTTCCTCACCTCCTGGTGTTTCCATTATGTGTACTTTATATGTGTCCCAAATTTCTTGGACATTCTATTCTGATTTTTCTTTTTTTCTCTTTATATTTCAGTTTGAGAAGGGTCTACTGACATATCTTCAAGCTCACTGAGTTTTCTCTCATCCATCTGGAGTTTTCTAGTGAGCCCATCAAAGACATTCTTCATTTCTGTTATAGGGCTTTTAATTTCCAGCATTTCCATTTGATTTTTTTCTTAAAGTTTCAATCTCTCTGCTTACATCACTCATCCATTCTTCCATTTACATAATTGATGCTTCCTTCACTCCCTTATTTTATGTAGAATATTGATTTCTTGGGCCTCACAAGAATGTAATCACTACCTCATCTGCTCTGTTCTCCCCCTGCCTTTTTTCCTTCTCTCTGTATACCTTTAAAATGCTGAAGGTTCCAACCTTCCCTTTGGAAAAACAGCTTCCATGTCTGAAGGGATAGTTAGGTGAGGCAGCAGCCCAGGGTGGCACCTGGTGCCTCCTTGGTATTTGTGGGGGGAGCCAATAATTCCTGAGACTAAATTTTTTGCCATCCCATGGAATGGGCTGTGAGTCAGAAACAAATTACTACAGTAAGTAAATAAATGAGTATTTTGCGTTTCTTGGTTGGTGGGCTTCTGTTTATAGCCACCCACTACATTTGGCCCATGTTTGGGTTGGCAAAGAGCATTCATGTTGTGCACATTTGTGATGGTCTGATGATGACGCTGCGTTCATTTTGGTGGGTTGGCTGAAACCCCACTGGAGCACTGGTGAGCAGAAACAACAGGCTCTCAAAAGCCTCCATTGGGTGGGGGATGAGTTTGAAAGAGTGGTCTGAGTGCTCTCACCCCACTGGTTAGATGGTTTGCTAGGATGCCGAGGAGGTAAGTCTTTACCCACAGTGCTAAGAAGATAATTTTTTTTCTCATTTCTATGGTAAAGTGCCTTGTGTCTGGGAGGGGGCTACCTGAATTCTGGTATTCATGAATATTCCTACAAAGGCACCAGCCTGGTTATACCTCTTAAGTCCTGGCCAATGGGTTGCCCCAGTTTGGGGGAAGCCTATTTTGCACGGTGGAAATGAATCCACTAGAATCTATGGGTGTTTTGTGGTGAATGAAGTTTCCACTTGGCCCTGGGAGAAAAGCATTTGAATCTCGGTACCTATTTCTGAGACTTCACTGCGTGAAATTCCAAGGGTGAGGCCCTCAGGCTACCTGGCTCTCAGAGCAAAGGAAGCTTCAGTGGCTAAGTCTGACTCCTCAGGGCTCTGGGGAAGCATTTCAGAGTGCTGTAACCACTGAGTGCACATAGAGGGCTGCCGGAAAGTGTCTGCCTCTTCCTGGAGAGGACAAAGGGTGCAGAGGGCTCTTACTCAGAGAGTCTTGGACTTCACAAGCAAGGTCTGGACATTCAGGGTAGGACTGACGACCCTGGGTACCATGCCCCATCCCAAGTGCTATCCGACAGGCTCTTACTCTCACATCTTCTCCCAGCTCTGATGCAGGCGATCAGGCAGAAAGGTCTTGGTGGCTCCTGCCTTGGCCTTGCTGTTCAGGCCAACAAATGCTGACATGTCTCCAAACCCAAATGTCCTGAAGGACTCTGTCTCAAACTCCTGGGAAATGGGTCATGGAATCTGGATCCCTGAGGGGGTGGCTTACCAGAAAGGGGACAGGAAGTGAGCTGGATGGACCCTGCCTCAGTGGTCTAAGGGGGCCACTGTGGCCATGTGGGGAGACACGGGATATTGCACAGGGTGTTTTCCTGTGAGGAGAACTAGCCATTGGTGATAATGCCGAGGGTTGGGGGTGAACAGGGATACAGGAGGGCCTAATGAGTGCAGCCAGTGGATACCCCGGCGCTCCTTCCCATCATGGCTGAAGGGTAAGGGGGCCTGCTGTGTGTGCGTATGCAGAGTGGGGAAGGTACTGCTGCTGCTGCTCAGGCAGTGGAGTGTTTTGGACAAAGAGTTGTGTATGGGGAATTCCAGAGGTGAGGAAGGGCAGCAGGTGGGAGATCCCAGGAGGATTATAAGCAGGGAGAGGTGTCAGATGAGACTTAGTCAGCTTGGCAGGGAGAAGGGACACGTTTGGGCTTGCTATGGAATTCCTCTGTAGATTAGAGGCTCATGGAATGTGGGCCAGGCCCTCTAGCCAGAAGCTCTTTGTTGTGCCATGGTGCTGTGCTGTGGGGGTCACTGTCTGTGGGGTCTCCAGCTGGCCCTTTCTGTTCTGTTCACATGCTGCCTTTCCTGCTTGCCCTTTAACCCATGGTTACCCCAAGCAGTTCAGTGGGGACTTCTGGGATGGGGGATCCCTTGCACTGCTCTGGTGTTGATTTCAACACCAACATGTACGATTCTAGGCAACGCTTTCCCACCTTTACTCTCTGTTTCCTCATTGGTGAGACGAGGGTAGCAATCGCTTCCTTAGAGTGGTAGTCTGTCCGAAAGACTGGACCATGCTAAGTGCTGAAACACTGTGGGCTGTTTTAATTATCACTAGTGCAGTCAAACTTTCCCCTGGCTTGTGGAGACTTTGGGGGTTTACTGCTTCAGGCTTCTCTGCGTGTGATCTTGCCGAAATTCTCCTTCCGTGGTGGACATGTTCAGTCAGGACTGGACAGAAACTTGTGCTCCTGAGTTTTAGACTAGTTATTTTGGTTATAGTATATGTTTGGAGTTGGTCAGTTCCCAAACACCTTGAGGAAATAGTACAAAATTGGTAACCTTGCCTACAAGGTTTTGTGGAGAAACCGCTCTACAAATAGATTAAGCTAGATTAGAATAGCTGGGTTCCACCAACCCCAAGGGGTCCATCGGTAGAATTCAAGAGATCAATGAATTAGTATGGTAAGAGATTAGAGCTTAACTTCTAATTGAAATCTAGAATTCTTTTCAATTATAAATGGCAACAAACCAACCTTTGTAATATTACTAGGACCCATGACAGTGTCACTTTCAGAAATTCTAGCTATTCACGTATCATATCACAGCTGCCCACTGATTTCTTTAAAATGTCATTTCTGCGCATGGCTACTGCTCCCTGGTGAGCAGATAAGTATAAATCTACCACCATGGGCCGAGGAACTGAGAGGCCAGAGAAAGAGGTTGACTAATCCAGTTTCTTGGACACATTTAACAAGGATATCAGAACAAGTCATGTCTCAAGTGGCCTCAAGACAGTGGATCTTTGCACCTAGTCTCCAGAAAATGTCCTTTCTACAGTAAGCATTTAAGGTAAAGGCATGTGCAGCTGTCAGGACTCAGCCTTTCTTGCTGAACTTGCCACTGCTGGGGAAAGTAGATAAGCATCTTTATGAGGGTTAGCTGTGCTACAAGCAGTTTAAAGACCTTGCTGCAGAACACCTGGGTTTGCAGGAGTCAAACATCAGTCATCACAGAAGCTTCACTTCAAGGTGGCATCACTCTTTCTATGCAACAGGCTGTTTTCCTACAACTACTTTAAATTTTTGGTAATTAGACTTGACACTGGGTTTTCTTATTTATTGTGTTAAAAAGTATGCATATTAATATATCTCTCGTTTGTTTAATAATTAGATATATTAATTGAAATATAATTGGTTTAATTTGTAATTATGAATTTGGGAAGAGATCCGTAGGTTTTGCTTGATGGACAATATGGTTCTTGATGCAAAAAGTTTATTAACCTCTCCATTGGAAAGCTTGCTGGGCAAGAGTGGCAATTCACAGTTTTACCACAAGAGGGAACTATTGTACAACTCATGTTTTCAAAGATCACAGCAGGCATTTTTCTTATATCCTCCTAACTCTTATTCTAAAATCGGTTCAAGTTTTCTCCTTTACTGTTAGCAGTATAATTGGGAGCCCTGTGATGAGGCTGTGTCACTGACAGGCCGCCTCGAGTTGAAGCATCCTTATCTTGTGAATCCAGAAAGACATGATAAGAAAAAGTGAGTCTCTCAGGCATCAGATGCAGAGGTGAAGTTTAGTGTTCCCAGCTTGTTTGCCGTCTTTTAAATTTTTTTCCCATCCCAAACCTTATATAGCAGAGAGGTACTTGGTTTGTTATTCTGGTGTGAACAGATCCTCTACCAGGATGGAAACATAGACAGAGGTTTTCTGTGAATATGGAGGCTGTTAGAAGTATATGTTGTGTGTGTGGCAGAGATAGTGTAGGAGGGAGGGAAATCAGAGCTTCTAGGTGAAGAAAGGCTTTGATCCTATAATAAGAACGTGAGGACCTGACCAGGCCTTCCACTAGATGACACGTGGCTGCCCCTAGGGCTGATTTTAATGGGAACAATGTCACATGTTCCCTTGTCCTTTGGCCACATCAGCACTTAGGTCACTGCATATATTTAAGGGCACAAACAGAGGACTTACAGCATCTAACTGCATAGGGCAGCAGCCTCTGCCATCCCTCCTTGGCTCTGAAGCAGGTCAGGCTGGAGGAAGGGCAGCAACATGCCTGCATGGGCAGACTCACTGCCACGGAACATCACAATGTGTTCAAATCCACCATGACTCTGAAATTAGCACCTCTTATACTGTCTGCTTCTCTGACCTTTAAGGCTGCCTCTTTTTTTTCAGTTTTACTTATGAGTGACATTGATTCATTAATTTCATTAAACGACAACTTGCTGTTGGCATCAGTGCTTTACAGGCTTCGTCCTGGATGCTGGGGCCGCAGGCGGGAACATTCCCAGGTGCTGTGGATCTGCGATGACTAATGGATGCTTGGTACACAGTAGGTAGATTTGTTTGCTCTGAACAGGTCCTTTCAGGTTTGTTGACTGTGCAACCAGCAGGCAAATTGTTGATCTTCTATTAGTCTCAATTTCCTTATACACAAACTGAGAATAACATTGCCTACTTCACAAGATTGTTGTGAGAATTAAGAAAACAGATAGTGTACCTGGTTATCACCATGCCTGGCCTGTAGTGCACAAGAGGGGTAAGTATTAGTAGCCAAGAGTGTGAATTGCTGCTCTTCGTTAAAGCACCAAAGCTTTAGCTTGTGAGATGACAGTGTGACACATTGGCGGAGGGCCTAGGCTCTGGAGCTGGATGGCCAGGGCTAACTCCCAGCCGGACATGACTTAAGAACTGTGAGACTTTAAGCAAGTTATTTAACTTCTCTGTCTTCCGTTTCCCACCTTTAAAATAGGGGTCATAACAGCACTTTCTGCACTAAGTTATTTTGAGTTAGTGCACGAAAAGCTCCTAGAATCGTCCCTGGCACACAACAAGCATTCAACATTATGAGCTATTATTATTAATTCTGTTATTGTCCTAGAACTCTTGTTAAATGTTTTCCAATGACAAAGTTAAAGGATTGTGTGAATCTACTGGACAGTCTAGATCGGTGGTCTCATGTGCCTGGACCTTGTTTCCCCAACATGCTTAGAGCAGTGGGGTGAGGATGGGATGAGGGTGGATGAGCCACTGTGGTGTGAGGATGGCGGATGGTGGTGGTGGCGGGTACTGTTGGTGTGGTGAGCAGTGGTTTCTGATGATGATGGTGATGTGATGGGTGATGGCTGATGGGGGATGATGTGGGTGGTGGGTGATGGGGGATGATGTGGGGTGTTGGGAGGTTGTTTCTGATGATGATGGTGACGTGGTGGTTGGTGATGGGGGATGATGTGGGTGTTGGCTGATGGGGGATGATGTGGGGTGGTGGGTGATGGGGGATGATGTGGGGTGGTGGGTGATGGGGGATGATGTGGGGTGGTGGGTGGCTGTGGTTTGTAAAGGTGATGCAGTGGTGGCCAGCTATAGTTGGGGTGGCTGAGGGAATGCTGGCAGAGTGTTAATGAGGTAGCTCTGGTGGTGTAGGTGGGGGATGATGACGGGGCTGTGGGTGGTGGTGATGGAACCATGGCGGGTGTGGTGGTGGGTGCACCAGTGTGGCCAGGTACCAGCCCTTCTCTCTGACTCCTTGGAGACCATCCTTGCTGTGATTGCCATTGCAGAGCCCACTTCAGAAGCTAGGCGTGTGCCTGATTCCAGCTCCACGGGACTCCTGGATCTGTCCCTAGAGAGCCCTGACGCTTCCTCAGCCACTGTCAGTCCTGGGTGTGCTGGAATTCTAAGCAGCAAGCCCAGTTTCCGCTTGTGGTCTCAAAACTTGTTTCATTTATTTATGGACATGCCCACACTTTATTTTATAGTCTTGCTTCATACTACATTTTTTTTTCTTTGAGAAACCACAGGCACTTTAAAGATATTGTACAAATATTTCTTATAACATTCCTTTGATGTGGGGTCAGGTAAAAGAACCCTGCTTTGCAGGTGACAAAATTGAGGTGATTCTCCAGGTCACATGTTTCTCAAGCCGTTGAGAAGTGACATCTGGTTTACAACTCTTCTTGTGGCTGGTAGAATTATTTTTTGTTGGGAAAAAAGGTCATTTTGTTATATTTAAACCTCCCCTCAATGCTGGAAAAAGAGAGCCATTTTTTTTTTGTCTTTTTTCATAGAGCCATGCTGGGTGCCTTCTTTCTGTGTATTTGTCTATGACCTGAATTCCTTGCTGACGAGAGTCAGGTATCAGGAATGGGGCTGAGGCTGGAGAGTTAGTGAGGACACAGGAGTGGGCTGAGAAGTTTCCATCTGAAACTTTGACAAGTGAATGGTATTTGTACTGCTCTTGACATCCCAGGGAACCATTTTGAAGAGAAACAAAGCAAAACAAAACGAAACAGTTTGCTCAGTTATGACCACTTAAAAAATTTGTTTCACATTTAGTAAAACTGAGAAAAATCACATTTTCCTTTGTGTAAGCAGCTGCAGTTTCTTCCAGAATGCCTTTGAAGATGGGACGAAATGCAGCTTGCCTTCAAACTGATGTGTTTAAACTGAAACAGGAATGAAAGGGCACACTTCAGGACAAGCTTATCTCCAAAAGGCTGTTTCCTAAAAATGCTAATTGTGCATGTTAAACCGAAACCCCAGGCTCCCAGCAGCCTCACCGAGTCCTATTTGTGGATGTTTTATGGAGGTGATTTAAACCTTAGGACTCTTCCTTTCTTCCCTCTGGTGAAGGATCTTTGTGTTATCAACTCATTAACTTTGTGTTCCTGTTATTTGCCTGCAGTTGCAATTCTCTGCTTTTCATAAAGGGGGAGAGCACTGCCAGGGGATGCCGAAGTCACAGAGGTGGCCTGAATGGATGACCAACGGTGACGGCAACTTTGCAAATTTAAGAAGAGCACATGAGGCAGAAATGAGAAGCCACATGAAGTGCTGATGGAGAGCAACTTTCTTTTTTTTTTTTTTAATTTTTATTAAATCATAATTGTCTACATTGGTGCAATCATGGGGCAGAATGTGCAGACTTCATATACGATCTGAAATATTTTCATTGAACTATTTAACATAGCCTTCATGGCCTTTTAATCACTATATGAAGATATTTATATTCTACATTTAGTAATTTTCACTTGTACCCTTGTAAGATGCACCGTCAGACTATTCATTTT
>CAUYRH010096133.1:0-26827 GCA_963574655.1 Perodicticus potto
ATCCAAGTCTATTTTCTTTTTTGAGACAGAGCCTCAAGCTGTCACCCTGGACAGAGTGCCGTGGCATCACAGCTCACAGCAACCTCCAATTCCTGGGCTCAAGTGAGTCTCCTGCCTCTGCCTCCCAAGTAGCTGGGACTACAGGCACCCGCCACAACGCCTGGCTATTTTTTGGTTGCAGCTGTTGTTGTTTGTTGGGCCGGGGCTGGATTCGAACCCGCCAGCTCAGGTGTACGTGGCTGGCGCCTTAGCTGCTTGAGCCACAGGCGCCGAGCCATATCCAAGTCTATTTTCAAATGACAATGTAGGCCTCCATGCCTGCTCAAGTAGCTCCTGACAAAGCCCCCTGCTTCCTTCTGCTACCGTCATCACTCATTAGCTTATCCTATTATCATCAAATATATTGCTCCTGTTATTTTTTTTTTAATTTTTATTAAACCATAATTGTGTACATTGGTGCAATCATGGGGCACAATGTGCAGACTTCATATACAATCTGAAATATTTTCATTGAACTATTTAACATAGCCTTCATGGCCTCTTAATCACTATATGAAGACATTTATATTCTACATTTAGTAACTTTCACTTGTACCCTTGTAAGATGCACCGTAAGTGTGATCCCACCAATCACCCTCTTTCCACCCATCTTCCCCCCTCCCCTCCCTTCCCTTGCCCCCCTCCCCATTTCTTGTGCTCCTGTTATTTTGATGATCATTAAGCTATGTTATTTTATGTCATTAATCATGTTATTTTGAACAGACTATTCTGTTAAACCAATTAAGAATAAGACAAATAGGGCAGTGCCCGTAGCTCAGTGGGTAGGGCACTGGCCACATACACCTAGGCTGGCGGGTTCGAACCCAAACCCGGGCCTGCTAAATAACAATGACAACTGCAACAAAAAAACAGCCGGGTGTTGAGGCGGGTGCCTGTAGTCCCAGCTACTAGGGAGGCCGAGGCAAGAAAATAGCTTAAGCCCAAGGGTTTGAGGTTGCTGTGAGTTGTGACGCTACAGCACTCTACCCAGGGTGACATAGTGAGAGTCTGTCTCAAAAAAAAAAAAAAAAAAGACAAATAAAAGATTTGATTTTACCTTCACTTAATCCTTCTCTAAAGCTCTTCTTGTCTTCATGCAGGTCTGAGTTTCTCACCTTTGCATTTCCTTCTCTCAGAAGAATTTCTTTCAATGTTTTCTTCAAGGCAGCTATGATGCATTCTTTCAATTTCTTTTTTCTTTTGTCTGACAAAGTCATTACTTCTCCATCAGTTTTATTTTATTTTATTTTATTATTAAATCATAGCTGGGTACATTAGTGCAATCAAGGGGTATTTCCATCAGTTTTGAAGGATAGTTTTGCAGGATACAGAATTTTAGGTTGCTGAGTTCTTTCCCCTCTCCTCAATTTAAATATTTCAGCATACTTTTTCTTGTCTGCCTGGTTTCTCAAGGAGTCTAATGTTAATGTTATCTTTGCTTCTCTATGGGTGTTTTTCCCCTCTGGCTACTACTTTGATGATTTTTAAGAAATCTTTACTTTCCTATGATTTGCAAAGTGCAGGTGTTTTGGGTTTTATTCAGCTTGGTGTTCTCTGAGCTTCATGGACCTGTGATTTGGTGTCTGACGTTAATTTGGGGGAAACTCTCAGATGCTGTTCCTTCCAATATTTCTTTAGTTTCTATCTTCTTCTGTTATTCCCCTTATATGTGTTTATACCTTTTGTGGTTGTTGCACAGTTCTGGCCTATTCAGTCTTCTTTTTTATTTTTAAGTCTTCTTTCCTTTGCCTTTTAGTTAGGGTATTCTATTGACATATCTTTAAGCTCACTGACTCTTTCTTCAGCTGTGTTCAGCCTACGAATGAGCCCAGCAAAGGCAGTCTTCATTTTTATTACACTGTTTTTGATTTCTGGCATTTATTTTTTTATCCTTTTTTAGACTCTTCATCTCTGCTTACATGTTGTTTACGTTTTCAGTTAGCACCCTTAGCATGTTAATTATAGTTATTTTAAAGTTCCAGTTGGGTCATTCCAGCATTGCTGCCTCATACAAGTGTGGTTCTGATGTTTACTGTCTCTTTAGACTGTGGTTTTTTGGCCTTTCGGTGTTCCTTATAATCCTGTCGTTGTTGGTAAAGGAACCAGAACTGGTTCCCATGGGGGTTTCTGCTCTGGCAAGGTGTGATTCTCTGTACCTGCCTATCTGCCTTCAGATTTTAGGGCAGCAGTTTGCCCTATGACCTTACCTCTCTGATAAACTTAGGAAAAGTTCTTGATTGATGTTTTGTTCAACTTACCTCGTGTGTACGGGAATCATGGCTCCCAAGCTCCTTACATGCTGGCCCAGAAACTAAGTTTGACTCATTTCTCTGCATGTCCTCTCCCTGTTTTCGCTCCCTCCTACGTAGCATCTCCCCCTCTCCTTCATTGGGCAGGACTTTGCCAGAGTGGTAGGGGGTAGGTCACTAATTAGGCCAATTAGTATTGGCCCAGTTGGCGGTTTCCGATTATTTGGGGTCTGGCATGATGAGTTTGGACCTGGGGTCTGTGGATCTCTGGCCGTGAGGCCAGGTGTTCCAGAGCCTGCCCAGTTTAAAGTTGCCTCCTCTCCTTGAACTTGGCTGTGCTTCACTTTTTGGGAACATGTCAAGATGGACATGTTAGGACCAGGAGATAGAAGCTACCCAAGGCAGTGTCCCCACGGTGCTCAGAGGTCGCTGTGTCATCTATACCTTCCATATAGTCCTGAGCTTCAGAGGTGAAAGTGCTGATTCCGTGACTGGGGGACGACAGGTTAAATGTCAGGTGAGGCTGCCCGCAACAGGAAGGTATGTTTTGACCTTATAATACTTTTCTAGGGACAGAAGTGGTGGCCCATGGAGAAATCTCCTTATACCTCTGTGGCTGTGTTTACAAAGCATAGGGACAGTTTCCTCCTGATTTCCAGGTGGAGATATTGAAAAGAGCAGGGGTCTGAAATGAAGGCCTTTTTTTGGCAAGAGCAGCTGTCAGCTCCTGAGGGCAGGGCATGGTGGGTCTTGTTCTGTATCCTGGTCCCTGTGCCCACCATGATACCTGGCGAACAGATGATGGGCTCATGTGTTCAGTTGGCTGATCTCCTAAGGCCTTTCTGATCTCCTAAGGCCTGTGCCCTTATCAGTTGATAGATTGGACCACCCACAGGCCAGCTCTTACCCCGTTGAGCTTGGCTTTGATGTATTAAATGCCTGCCAGGCACTTTGGCTGGCACTAGAGACCCAGGTGAATGGGGTGGTGTAGAAGGAGCTGAGGACCCATCAGGGCAGGCTGCAGGGGGACCAGACACCCGGGTGAGATGGCCAGGGCTTTCCCCCAATGCTGTGGGCTGTGGGCATAGTGGGCTGGGTCCTTGGGGTGCGGCTGCTGTTCTGACGCTCTGCAGAGGTGACTGCCTTTTGCTGTGTGGGGTGGCCTTTGGTGGCCGCTGGTGCGTGTCTGGGAGGAGGAGGAGCAGGGAGGGTACAGAGGCTTCTGAGGTCAGCCAGGGGCAGGCGGCAGGCGGCAGGGATGGGGCAGGAGGGACTCCAGGGGGGCTCTGGGAGGCAGAAGAGGGGTTGGGCAGTGGACGTGGGGAGGAGGAGCCACGCGGCCAGTGTGGGCCCCCCACCCCCGATCCCCACACTGGGGTCTGGTCAGACGGTGCCTCCGGTCATTTTTCTCTCCACTTGGATAAGCACATTGAAGACCAGCTGGGTCTCCTGTCGTGGAGATGGATTTCCCAGACCACGGGCTTGGACCCTGTGCCAGCAGAGTGACCTTCATTCCCCTCTTCCGTCTCATCTCTGCGGAGCTCATCACTGTACACAGCCTCTGCCTTAGGTCCACCCGCTGGACACACCCTGCAGGAGCACTCACCCGCTGGACACACACCTGCAGGAGCACTCAATCACTGGACACACACCTGCAGGAGCATTCAATCACTGGACACACACCTGCAGGAGCACTCACCTGCTGGATACACACCTGCAGGAGCACTCAATCACTGGACACACACCTGCAGGAGCACTCACCTGCTGGACACACCTGCAGGAGTACTCAATCACTGGACACACACCTGCAGGAGCACTCACCCGCTGGACACACACCTGCAGGAGCACTCACCCGCTGGACACATACCTGTAGGAGCACTCACCCGCTGGACACACACCTGCAGGAGCACTCACCCGCTGGACACACACCCGCAGGAGCACTCACTCACCTTGTCTTCGTGAAGAGCTGCCACTCATGCAGCATGGATTGTCCGGAGCTTTGTCACCCTGAGAGATCCCCATTTCCCAGACGAGGAGATGAGGCCCAGAGGACTTGGAGAACACAGCCCAGGGTACAGTGGTCCACCTGGGAACTGAATTCACATTTGTCTGAATCTTAAGCCTGGCCCTTTTCTGCCTCCTGACTGTGGTCAGGTTGCTGTCTGGGCTCAGCATCTTCATCTCCAGCTGCAGGTAATGATAGTAACGGCCTCGCAGCCATCAGATGAGGTAGTAAGGGTCACAGGAGCTTGTCGCCTGGAAGGGTCATCGTGGCTCCCGATGAGTGGTATTTGTGGATGGGAGAAGGGGGCTGGGGGAGAGTGGGATTGGGACCTTCCATCTGGTCTCCTAAGGGCTTCTTTGTGTGGAAGGAGGAGTGTGTTCATTTTGGTGGTTTCTGGGTTTCTTTTTGGCTTGAAGTAAGAAGTGCTTTCTGAAGGAGGCCTGCCTGATGGTGGGCTGAGGTGGGCTTCCTGTCCCTGAAAGGACTTTGGGGAGAGGTGGGGCGACCGTGTGTGGGGCTGGGGGTTTGAGGAGGGGTCCCCATCAGTTTGAAGGGGAGGGGTGGCCAGTGGGGTCTCCGAGTCCCAAGTTCCCAGGTAGGTAGAGCCTGTGCCCTGGCCTCCTCTGCCCACTGGCCTTGTCTTTTCTGTGTTGTTTCTCTCCACAGTGAGGGGGTCCATTTCTGAACCACCTGGTGGCTTCCAGGTCCTATTCCTGGTGGTATCCCAGGGGGGCCTCACCCTGGCCTCCTACCCCCCGACACCGGCCACCTTCAGGGCACAGTCTCTGCCCCGTCTCTTCTCGGACCCTCCCTCTTTCCTTCCAGAACATCCAGCCTTCCAGCAAACCCCGGTGTGGGACTTTTTCACACGTGGGGGATGTGTGGTGTTTGTGTCCCTGAGCCTCAGTTTCCTCATCTCTAACCCTGCTGGCCACAGTCCTGGAGACAGATGACCAGGCAGTGGGGGCCTAGAGCCATCCACGTGAGGCTCCACCTCAAGGACACCCTGACCTTGCCTGTGAGGCAGAGAGGGCCACTCACAGTCTCACGGTAGTTGTGGCCTGAGCCAAGGGCCTGGGGCAGTTAGGAGGGGTCTGAGGTGGCCTCGCAAGGCACAGGTAGAGCCCTGCTAGGGACAGCGAGTGTGGCCCATAGTGGCCATGCCAGGTTCAGGCTGAGTCACAGAGGTCTGACAACTTGTAGGGGGCAAAGGCGGTTAGCAGGGGACAGCGGGAGGGTCACTTCTAGTGCCCCTGGAGCCAGACAGTGCATTGTGCAGGCAGGAAGGGTGAGGGCAGCTGGCAGTGGTTGTAGGGGCCGCCTCTGAGAGCTGGTGAGAGGGAGCGAGACCTAAGGGTTGAGGAAACCCAGGGCCCCCCTGAGCTGCCACACAAGAGCATGGAACAAGGTCCAGGGCACCAGGAGCCTCTAGATGTGCAGGTGGAGGCGACACGCTCTCATCCTAAGACCCTCCTGTGGCCAGGCATCTGGCTTGTCCTTGTGATTCCAGCACTCTGGGAGACCAAGGTCCAGGGCACCACGAGCCTGTAGATGTGCAGGTGGAGGTGCCACACTGTCATCATAAGACCCTCCTGTGGCCGGGCATCTGGCTCACCCCTGTGATCCCAGCACTCTGGGAGGCCAAGGTGATGGATCCTTTGAGGCCAAGAGTTCAAGGCTAGCTTGGGCAACATAATGCGATCTCATCTTTACAAAAAAATAAGAAAAATTAGCCAGGTATGACAGTGGGTGCCTATAGGCCCAGCTTCCTGGGAGGTTGAGGTAGGAGGATTGCTTGAGCCCAGGAGTTAGAGGCTGCAGTGAGCTATGATGATGCCACTGTACTCCAGCCTGGGTGACAGAGTGAGACCCTGTCTCTAAAAAATAAAAAATAATAACAAAGACCTACCGCCTCTGACCTCCCGGGCCCCCTGGCTGTGGGTGGCTTCCTCAGGCCTTCTCTTGGGGCCACACAGTGCTGTCTGCATGGCCCGTGCCCTCTTTCTGTGAATGGAAAGTCTTGGATGAAGAGGACACCACCGTGGTCACCGCCGTGGTCACGCAGAGATCCTGGGTCCTTACCCCAAGTCCAGAATATGTGGTAGGAAAACCTAGCTTGGTTGACATTATTCATGATGCTTTATGCAAATTTTGTTTAAAACTTGCCCTTACTACTTTGCACCAGTATCAGAAGAGGGAGCAAGCATCCTGTTAGTTCCCTGTAATTGAAGAATGAGGAATATTCTAGACCTCTTAGACTTTATTAAGTGTGGAAAGACTTCATATTTTAATCCCTCCTTTGGAATGTGGTGTGATGGAAGAAGTCCCTGCCTCTTTCTGATTTCCTGCCTTCCTGTTTGCCTTCTGCACAGCACTATCTTCCAATTTCCTATGTCCCTTCTGCCCTGGGCTGGGAGAATGGACAGCTCAGCTGCTAGGATTGTGTGCAAATCAAGAGAAAATAGGCTCTTGAGCCAGGCCTGGGACTCACCTCCTGTGTTGTGGGCACTGGCTATTTTCTTTTTGTTGTTGCTGCAGTTTGGCCGGGGCTGGGTTTGAACCCACCACCCTCGGTATATGGGGCTGGCGCTCTATTCACCGAGCCACAGGCACTTCCCAGGATATCCACTCTTAATAGGATATCCACTCTTGGTCCCTCCAGAAGCCCTGGCTCCTTGCCGTGGTCGTCCTAAAGCTCTGGTCCCTGGGACTGTGCCTCCGCCCAGCTCACTAGAGCCCTTGGGGAGGAAGTTGGAAAGTAATAGCACTAAAGTGAAGATGGAAGAGGAAAATGGGGAAATGAGTGTAGCCTTTGCACTTGCTAAATTCTTACAATAGTAATAAGCAACATTTTTTTGTTTAAAGGATCTTGTAGTTTGCACATCATTATAATTGTTAATTGTTAGCTCTTACCAAGGGCTTTGATATGGTCTGGGCCTTGTTCTGAGCGTGAAATAATTTCCTGGGGAAGGAATTGTCATTAGTCTCATTTTCACATGAAGAACCTGAGGCACAGAGAGGTGGCATCTCTTGTCTGAGGTCACACACCTGATTGGTGGCAGAGCTGAGGAACACCTGTCACTCTGGCTTCTGAGTCTGGCCCTTCCACCTTCCTGCACCCTCTCTGGGGAAGGAGCCTGCTGCCCCAACTTTGCAGTTGAGGAAACCAAAAGCTCAGAGGTAAGAAATGAAATCTCCCACACGGAAGAGCAAGCGCATGCTTTTGTACTTGAATTCAGGTCAGCGGCTGCTCTGTTCTAACCTCTATTTATATCACATGGTGTTTTTCCCATAAGGCCTCTGCCATTCGTTGATTTCTGGCACAGTCTTTTAAAAACAAGAATCTTTTATTTTTCTCATGCTAACTAAGCAGTACAGCGCCTTTGTAGATAATTTGAAAAACTTATCTAGATAAAAATCAAAACAAAATGAAAAAACCCAAGTACCCCTACCCTTTTCAAGGATATCCACTCTTTTTTTTTTCTTTTTAGAGATAAGAGTCTCACTTTTTCACCCTCAGTAGAGTGCCGTGGCGTCGCAGCTCACAGCAACCTCTAGCTCTTGGGCTTAGTGATTCTCTTACTTCAGCTTCCCAAGTAGCTGGGACTACAGGCGCCCGCCACAACGCCCGGCCATTTTTTTTGTTGTTGCTGCAGTTTGGCCGGGGCTGGGTTTGAACCCACCACCCTCGGTATATGGGGCTAGCGCCCCACCCACTGAGCCACAGGCGCCACCCAGGGTATCCACTCTTAATAGATTGTAAATATTTGTGTAGGCTAAATACCTCACTCAGTTACAAGCCGACCCAAACATGTGCAGGTAGACAGTATATATATTATAATACTATATGAGTACATGGTATACGTACATACTATACTTCAGTATCCTGCATAAACTATTGTGTAAGTTGCTTTTTCCACTTAATATTTGGCAAATATCAGAGTTTACAAGTTGATGGCTACAGGCCACATCTGCTCCACAGATAGATTTTTGTTGGGGCTACACAATTTTTGTTTCAAAAAAATGTTTTTTTGAATTAGTGCTTAATATACGAATTGGGAAACTTTATATACAAATCGATTTCTACTTTCTTGGAAAAATCAGATGTGTCCCAGGTTCATGCTCTTGGATTTCCCTGGGTCATGGGGGTCTGAGTAGACGTGAGTGTCGAGCACTTACCATGGCCCCAGTCACTTCCCCTGTACTTGCTCCATGATGCTGGGGTGCAGCTTGCTGGCTTATAGGGCTGTTCGAGCCTCCGCTGCCTGGCTGCGACGGGATTTATTAACACTGCTTCACAGTGCAAGGAGCGCCCTCTGGCAGGCGTTTAGGTCTTTCCAGCATTCGCTCTCCAGATGCCTGGCACTGTTCCCTGGAAGGTGTGGGAGGCGGAAGGGAAGAGAGCATTGGTCTCCAGATAGTCGCGTCCTTCTGGGCCTGAGTCCTGGGGACTATCTCCCGCACTCTGTTCTTCATGCGGCCAACTTTTTTTTTTTATTGTCTTTATTATTAAATCATAGCTGTGTACAATAGTGCAATCAAGGGGTACAATGTGTTGGTTTCATATACAATCTTAACTATTTTCATCAAACTGATTAACATAGCCTTCCTGGCATTTTCTCAGTTATTTTATGAAGACATTTGTATTCTGCATTTAGTAAGGTTCGCCTGTACCCTTCTAAGATGCACCGTAGGTGTGGCCCCACCAATTACCCTCCCTCCGCCCTAACCTCCCCCCTCCCCTCCCTCCCCTTGCCCTTTTCCCCATATTCTTGTGTTATAGTTGGGTTATACCCTTCATACGACAGCTATAAATTAGCTTCATAGTAGGGCTGAGTACATTGGATACGATTTCTTCCATTCTTGAGATACTTTGCTCAGAAGAATATGTACCAGCTCCATCCATGTAAACTCGAAAGAGGTAAAGTCTCCATCTTTCTTTAAGGCTCATGTGGCCAACTTTTGATAGTCACAGGAAAAATCTTGGGTCAAACTATGGACATTACTAGCAAGTTAGGCAGAATGTGGCAACTGGGATGATGATGGTGACGAAGAACCTGTCATATTTTGAGCACTGCTATGCCAGGAACCGTGCCAACAACCCTGCAAGCATGAAGTCATCTAATCCTCCAGCAGTTCTCTGGTGTAGGGACGCTGACAGTCCCCATCTTACAGATGACAGACGGGGCCACAGAGAGCTCACAGAAGGAGACAGTGCTGGCCTGGGGTGTGAGCTTCCTTCTGCTATCTCAGTTCTGCTTAAACGGAGCCCAGAACCATCTCTTTCATTATTTGTATTTACTGCACAGATGGCATTCTAACAGTCACGGGATTCAGAATGAAACTTGACGGTGGCTCATGTGAACGGATGAGAAGCACCGTTCCTTTCTCTAGGGCTCTGCCCCAGGCAGGCTCGTGTGCCGCTGCTCCACCGTGCTCCCTTCCCATCCTGGCCTGCGCTGCGTCTCAGCTGGCTGGTGGGCCCCTGCTCATTCGGCTGTCCTTATATTGTTTGGATTTTCCATTGCTACCAACGGTTCAAATGATGCTGCACTTGGCATCTTAAGGCATATGGCTTTTTCCTTTTGGGAATTATTTCCTTAGATTAATTCCCAGGAAGAATAAATTCCTACAGGGTTAGGAACACTTTCGTAGCTTCTTAAGTTGACACAGTCTCAAATAGACTCAGATATTCACACCAAATATATACTTAACTCAGGGTTTGTTTTAAGGGCTAAATAATTAATGTTTGTTTAAAAAATAAAGTGGGGCTAAATTCTTTAGGATAAACTGTTTCGTACTCACAGAAAATATTTGATTTTACCAATCTGCCTCCTTCATATCTTGGGGCCCCCACATAATTTTCGGTGAAATAAGCAGGAAGCGTGGCAGAGGCCTCCTGGCGAGGGTCTCGGATTTCCACTCTTCCGATGTTATTTGGATTTGAGTGTTTTGCAGGAGCTGATTTTTTTTTCTGTACCTGTGTTGTGCTAACCTCATCATAAAAATACTAGCGCTTGTAGGGTTGAAGGTAGAACATCCGAGTTGAAAATCCCATTGCAACCACCCATAATTGAATGGACGTGAGCAGCTCACGTCAGCTCTCTGAGGCTCACCTTTTTTGTCTGCAGAGTGGAGACAAAGGTGCCTTGCAGTCTCACCGCCTACGATGTGAGTTGTGACTACAGAGGGATGTAAGGCTACTCTGTGTAGCCTCTGTTTGGTGGGAAGATCATCTTATCTTACTGATATTGCATGCCGTGTGGAAAGAGGCAAAGCTTATTCAGACTCGACTCATGTTGTAAGAAGCTGATTCAGGCATTCAACAAAGTACTGACTGTGTCCCAGGAGTGCTTTTCCCCTTCCTGCCCAGTATATTAACTTCCTGTGACTGCCATAAAACTAGGTGGTAAACAGAAATTTGCTCTTACAGTTCTGCAGGCCAGAAGCCCAAGATCAAGGTGTTGACTGTGTCATACTCCTTCCAAAAGCGCTAGGGAAGACTCTGTCCTTGCCTCTCCCAGCATCTGGTAGCTGCGGCAGTCCTGGGCTTTCCAAGGTTGCGCCTGCTCCGGCTTCTCCTCCAGCTCTATATGGTCTTCTCTTCTCTGGGTCTGTTCTGGAGATGTATTCTCGGCACTTTTTCATTGGATTTAAGGTCCCCCCCCAGTCCAAGATGATCCCCTCTTGAGATCTTTAACTTGATTATATCTTCCAAGACACTTTTTCCAAGTAAGGACACATCTGCACATTTAGGGAAGTAGGATGAACTTAACTTTTTTGGAGGCTACCACTCAGCCCACCAGAGTCATCATCAGCCAAAAGCACATTCTTTAGATCCAATCAAAGCTCTGCCCTTCCCTCCCTTAGGGTCCAAATCAGGGCCCAAACCCTTTGGTTTGTTTCCAGAACTTTGTCACCAGGAAGCTTTGCCTTAATAAGGCCAGGAAATTTTGCAGCAAGCCTAAGAAGGCCAGAGAAGGCCCTGGAACCCAATACGTTGGCAGATGTTGTTGGGGGGCATCGTGAAAGGCTCTAGAGTCAGGCTGGGTGTTAACTGGGGTCAAGCCAAGAATCTGGCATGCAGTGTGCGTCTGGCAAACGTCCACCTCCCATGGACCAGTCCTGCTGGCTCTACCACCAAAACTCTCTGTAGTTTTCCCTCTCTGGACACCTGGCACCTCCCTGGGCCCAGTCTCCATCTCAGTTGTCTCTGTTTCGGCAGGGACAGGAGGACAGCCCTGATGTGTGTGCAGTGCTAACCTGTGGTCTGCAGGGACCCACTCATGCTCACCACTACCCTGGAGTGCGGCTGCCATTGTCTGCATCTCCGAGGTGCACAAGAAGCCCAAGTCAGATCCTACTGATGGCTTCGCAGCACACTCTGGGTAGGACTTAAACTCCAGCTTCATGGGCGCACAGCCTGTGCAGTTCTACAGGACCTGCACTCACAGGGTCTCCCTTTTTGTTTAGTGTCTGTTGTTGCCAACACGAAAGTCTTAATAATTTTCAACAAGGAGCCTCACGTTTTCATTTTGCACTGGGTTGCAAATGATGTTACTAGTACTGACTCTGTCTGATCTAGAACCCCCAGGAGGTGGCAGTTTGTTTCTTCCCAGCCCCTGGCCCTGACCCTGGCCTTGGGAATACTTGAGAGAGGTGTGTCTGGATGCTCTGTTTGCTTTCTTCCCACATCCACCACAATCCATGATTATTTTATTGATTCCTTTCCCACATCCGCCACAATCCGTGACTATTTTATTGATACCTTTTCATAGATGTCTCCCCAGCTAGGAGATTCTAGGAGGGCCAGTGGGCCTGTGCCAGGCAATCAGTAGGACCACTCCTGGGGGAGCCCATTTTCTTTCTCTTCAGCTTTTTTCTCGTATTCTTCCCAGCTAAAGTCCTTCCCAATTTTTGTGAAACTTGTTTGCCTTTCTTTAAAAAAGAATCTGTGTTTCTTTCTCAAAAGCAGTAACAGAATTAGAAAGTTAGACTAAGTGGAAGAGCACAGAGAGGAAATCCAAAATCTCCTGTGATTGCAGCCCCCCAGTCACTGTCAGCACAGTGGAGGTGTGGCTGTGGAGTCCCGTTCCCCGCCGTATCCCCAGGGGACAGGGCCTGGCACCTTGCAGGTGCTCAGTGGGTATTTGTAACTGAGTGAACAAATACATGCATTACAGAAAATTGAGATCACAAATTGTGTTCAGCTGTTTCTTGTGCCCTTTTTACTCTTTGTGACACTAATCTTTCCCCATGCGGAGTTTTGGTCGGGGGTTTTGACTGATTTACTTAATGTTCCCTTATTGCTGAGCCTTGTATTGTTGGGGTGAACAATCCGGGAATTTGTTATTGGGGCCACATCTCTGGTTAGTTCTGGAATGAGTATTTCTGGAAGCGGCCACAGGATAGAATGGAAAGGGGCAAAGTTCCCTTTCCGAGTGTGTGTCTGAAGAGGGCTCCCCGCCTTCAGGGTACAGAGGGTGTGCCTCACATGTGGAGGCCGATTTCTGAGAACTGCTGTGGTTATAGACGGGAATGAATTATGTATTGGCTCTAATAAGTGAAACTAAAGCAAATGGAGTTCATAGTTAACTGAAGACAGAATGTACCTTTCTGGAATCGATCAGGGAGAATGTTGACTCCCGCTGAACAATCCCTCATGGCATTGAGAAACACGCTCTCTCCTGTTCAAGAGCAAGGTTAACTGGCTTCTTCATTGGATGCACATCCGGGTGCCCCTGGGCTGGGAGGTCATGGTCACTGATGGGAGGGACCCTACCCCAGGTCCTTCTCCAGCACCCCACCGGCTACTTCCCTAGTCTGCCCCACTCACAAGCTGAGGTCATGGCGGCTCCGTGTGGCTGAAGCCAGTGGCTGGCTTCCGGGCCTCCTCGGCCCTCCTAGGAGCAGACCGCTGCTGTCGCCTTCCTCGATTCTTTCTCTCCTCCTGCCAGGCTTCATGTTTAAGTCTTCTGCCAAATTCATCTCTTCTGACCAACCTTTTGAGGCTGGCATTCCTTTTCTCCAGGCCAGAACGTTCTCTGTCACTTCTACCCCTAGTGGATCTACTATGTCGTAGCTCTGTGGCCTTAGGTAGCTCACTTACCTGCTCTATGCTTTAATTTCTTCATCTCCAAATGGGGGCTGACAACGGTACCACCTCTTCAGGTGTTCCAAGGATTACAGGGTAGAATTCCCAGCTCCTGTGTGAGGACTCGACACCTAGGAATTGGCTCAGGACTCTCCTGTTGTCACTCACTCGCTCATTCGCTCATTTAGCAACTCCCTCTTCTACCTGGCCTGTGTGCTAGGTGCAGAGGATGGGGGCGGGGGGGGTGTGAAACAGACCAGGCCTACATCCTAATGCAGGGAAGCTAGACATGAGCTGCGCAAATAGGCAGTTTGTCACACGGAACACAATGACGAGACCTGGTAAAGGGGAGAGGGAGGGCAAAGAGGGGCGGAGTGCCTGGCCTCGGAGTGCCCTAGGCAAGGAGGATGCCAGCCCCACCCCCTTCTCATAGCCCCACTCCCTCTCGCTTCACTAACTCAGTCTCCTCCTTCCCCTCAGGATCCCAAGTGATGGTGGTTTCCTCGGAGGATGCGCTGAGCCCTGCACAATGACAGGTTAGCACAGCAGAGCTGGTAGCCGCGCCTGCCGGCTGTCAGGTGTGAACAGGTGTGAACTGCGAGATCCCAACATCTAGACCAAGAGGAAGCCATGTCTAAGAAAGGCCGGAGCAAGGGCGAGAAGCCCGAGATGGAGACAGACCCAGTACAAATGGCCAATGAAGAGCTGCGGGCCAAGTTGACCAGCATCCAGATTGAGTTCCAGCAGGAAAAGAGCAAGGTGGGCCCGGGTGGGAGGGCTGGGCTGTGGCTGTCCTGGGGGCAGTATTGCTCCTCGGGTGTGCATGGGGGGCAGTTCCCAGGATGGGCAGAAGGGAGGCACTTGGCCCCTCTGGGCCTCCACCTGCCCCTTCACAGGACAGAAACTCCTGGGTGCGAATCCTGACCCCACCAGCACCTGCTGTGACCTTACACAAGTTACTGAACATCCTGTGTTTCAATCTCTCTTACCTGCAATTGGGGGTTGTTAAACTTTTGACAAACTCAGCTGAGCAGAAGTCTAATTGAACAAAGAATTCTTGAACCAGCAGCCCTCAGAACCAGGACGAGTTCAGAGAAGCTTCAGTGTGCCACGAAGTCAGGCAGCCTTGCGTGAACAAAAGCAGAAGTGAGGCACCCACCTCAGTTGGCTACAGCATGACCTTCGCCTTATTTGAACAGGTCTCAGAGTGGGTCCCCCATAATGCATGGAAATGGCTGCTGTCACTGCCTGAGCCTCAGCTGTTTGTTACAAAAATATGCTCCAGTCTGGCTTTCAGCTAGTTTACCCATGAAATTAAGTCGTAGTTCACAGGACTATCTCTTTGCCTAAGGACATGTGTACTGAGTGCCACCTGCTGGGATTGTGGCCAAGACTTAGTACACTATGAGGTAAAGAGCTGGGAACGTACTGTCTTGCTCTTATAGGGCAGATTTGAGCTTTGGAGCTGGTCAGGACGAATCTGGGTGGGTGCCATGTGCTATGGGAATCCCATTAAAGCACAGCCTATACCTGAGGGGGGATCCCGGGCTTCCTAGGCAGACCTGGCTGCACACCTCCCCTGGGTTCCAGTGTTTTTCAAACTTTTTTATCTCATTGCACACTTGAACCTATAGTTAAACTTCCATGGCACACTTGAATTATATTGATCAAAAAATAAAAGAGTAAAAAAATGAATATACTGGGCAGTGCCTTTAGCTCAGTAGGTAGGGCGCCAGCCACATATACCAAGGCTGGTGGGTTTGAACCTGGCCGGGGCCAGCTAAAAACAACAATGACAACTGCAACAAAAAAATAGCCGGTTGTTGTGGCAGGTGCCTGTAGACCCAGCTACTTGGGAGGCTGAGGTAAGAGAATCACTTAAGCCCAAGAGTTTGAGGTTGCTGTGATGCTGTGATGCCACAGGACTTACCCAAGGTGACCATTTGAGACTCTGTCTCAAAAATATATATATACTTAGTGTGCTTTGAACTTCTTTTTAAAATAATTTAATTAATAATCTTTAAAAATTTTTGAGCTATTGGAGACTAGTCCCAAACTGAGCTGTGAGTTCCCTCCCACTGGCTGGTAGAGACAAGAGGATGAGGGGAAAAGGAATAGTCAAGACACGAAGAGAAAGTTTTTTAAAGAGCTGGGTCAGGGGGACTGACCACCTCCTAGGCCTATGTGAGGACCAGTGGCGAGCCCCTCACTCCAGGCTAGCTCCATTTTTATTAAATACATTAAGTGGGCAGACGGCTAAGCTCTTACATCATGGTTCTTGAAAGGCTTGCATTTTCTAACTAAACTATTTCTTTAATTGCAATTGAATTAATTCAGTTCAATTTCCTTAATTGCATTGATTTACTTCTTGCCTTTATCACTCTATATTGCTTTTGATCCTAACACAAACAAAGCCTGGGACAGGAACACAGTCCAGGTGCAGGGTGTCAAGGATGACCCAAATTAGAGCAATGCACACAGACCCCAAGATAAGCAATTAAGCACCTGGAAAGGCTTGTGGGCAGGCAGTGCTGTGAGAAACGGGAGGAGAGGGGCACTTTCCCCTTACCTCCCTGAGAGACTTTTTCTCTCCTATGAGATGAAAGCTTTTGTGCTGGGTTTTCCATTCTCTTGCAAATCTTCCCAACCTCCTGTGCTCACTCCCTCAGAGAGAGCAGTCCTGCCTTGGAGAAAGCAGTCCACCTGCATGGAGCCTGGTCTCCCAGTGCCAAAGATCTTTGGGCTGAGTTGCACTGGGGGAGAGGGGTGTGGTTCCAGCAAGACAGTCTGCTTGTCTTAAAGGGCCAGACTTCAAGCTGTCATTCTTGCAACAGACTTTAAATTTCTTAGCATAGGTCCTTTAGTCCGAATGTCCACCTGCTTTTCGGTAATCCACTTTCCTTCTGTCTTGTTCCCTTTGCCCATCATCTGCAATTATTTTCTTAATTCAAGTTTTAACCTACTTACAATAAACAATTGAATATTGGCTTTAAGCTCATTAAATCATTGTTTCTAGCAATGCGAGCACATCAGGATATGACTCTTCTCTAAGTGCCCATATTTCTACACTCATCAAGCCACACTGGTTGAAAAATCACTAAGCCCTCAACTTGGTCCCTACCTGGCTTCATGATCTTGGGCAAGTGGCTTGGTCTCCGTATTTTTATCTGATACACAGTGTAATAATAACGGTCCTGTTTAAGATGCTTGTGAAGATCTGACGTAATGGCTACAACAAAAAGCCCAGTTGGTGTCTGGTGGCCAGGCACTGCCACAGTCCTTTTTATTGCGTGGCTATGACTTGGGTGGGTGTGAGGGTGAAGTGAGCCAGGGCTCGGAGTGCAGAGAGGAGCCATCCACGCTGAGGACAGAAAGGGGATGCAGGTTCAGGCTTGCTCCTGGGTGTCATGAGCAGTTGAGGATCTGTCCTGGTTGGGGAGACTCTACTGGAAGTCCTGAAGTGCCCTGCGGCCCCCGCCGTAGTACTGGAGCAGTGGAAGGAGGCTGTCTAGTTGAGCTGGGACTCCAGACACCTGCTGGAGTGCGGGGAGGGTACCCAGCTCCTGGGTGAAGAGAGGCCTGGGCCTGGCTCCAGCGCCACCCAGGATAACTACAAGGGCAGAGGCTGAGTTCCCAACCTAGGGTCTGGGCACAGATGCACCCCCTCCTCCCTGTAGCCAGCCTCTTCCAGCCACAGCTGCTGGTGATGGCAGCCTTTCCACACCCTGGCTGGGTCACCTGCCAGGTGAGTGGCCAGGGTTACAGGGACTGAAGTAGCAATAGCAGCTGTGGTGATGAGGGAAGCTGCACACCCCGTCTGACTGCCAGGGCTCCAGCCCCTATACCCATGTCTCCACCTACCTGCCTTCAGGTCTTGGAGTGAGCCGCGTACCCACCCCTGCCACAGCTTTCCTACCTGTAGGGGCAGCTCTGAGGTATAAGTTTTCTGCCTCCTGGATTGTTTGAGGAATGAATGAGATAGTCCTATGCCAGGGTGCTGTCTGTCACATGCTCACTCAGGAGGCAGGATGCCATCTGTGTGTCTTCTGTGCAGACAGCACTGGGTGCTTTAGAGGATCCGATAAGACTTGCAAGGACCTGTGAGGTCAGGATGGCCTCCTCCATGGCACAGACGAGCAAGCCGTTAACAGGAGTAAAGCCCAAACCGTGATTTAAAGAGGTTTGTTATGAGCTGAGTGTATCTGACTCAAGGCCCGAAGCACATTTTGTCAAGAGATTCTGAGAAAATGGGTCTGTGATAGCCAGGTTACGGTTTGGTTTTATACAGTCATGGAGATAGGAATTACATGTAAGATTGTAAGTCAGTACATAGAAGGCGTCATTGGTGTGGCCCAGAAAGGCAGGACATCTCAAAGGGGGCGGGCTTACAAGTTACAGGTAGGTTTAAAGCTTTTTTGATTTACAATTGGTGAGAGAAATGAAGCTCTGGAGTATTTTAGATGACTGGTAATCAGAGACAACCCACTGGACATTTGCCGAGATGGTCTCACGTGGTCTGCCGAGATGGTTTCACGTGGTCTGCTGAGTGATCTGTTGGCCTGCAGCTGTGCGTTAATCCATCGTGCACGGTCTTAGGCCTGCTAATGGTTTAGTGTCTTATTATTTCAAAGTATAGCCCCCAAAGTGAAGGAGCATGGCAGGGCCTGTCTGACCTCACTTTTCCTCATGGCTGGCAACTCAGCTTTAATGTTTTCCTGGGGTCCTCTTGGCCAAGAGGGGGTCCATCTGTGGGCTGGGGTCTTAGGATTTTATTTAGTTCACGAAGTGGAAGGTTGGGAAGGTGAGGGGATGTGCCCAGGCAGGGTAGCAAAGTCCCACAGACTGGGTGACTTGAGCAATGGATACTTGTCCCTCGGTCCTGGAGGCTGGAGTCGTCTGCGGGGTTGGCTCCTGCTGAGGCCTCCACGCCTCTGTCCTCATGTGGCCCTCTTTGTGTGTATCTGTCTGTATCTCCTCTTACAAGGCACCATTCAGATCGGATGGAGGCCCACTCTAATGTCCCCGTTTTTCCTTGGTTACCTTCTGTCTCCAAATATAGTCACATTCTGAGGTCCCGGAGTTAGGACATCAACATATGACTTTCAGGGGACACAGTTCAGCCCGGACCCTGGTCAGCACAGTAGGTTGTGGTGCCAGTTTGGAAGCCAGGCCTGTGGGAGCCCTAGGCTGTGCCTCTGTGTCACCAGGCTGCCTCCTCACTCCTGGGATGGGCAGGAATTTCCACAGGGACACATCCTGGCTGCCTATTTTCTCAATCCAGCCACCCTCAGGGCTCTTTAGGAAGCTCTTCTCCAAGAATTCAGCAATGTGTTTGTTGGCTGGTCTGAAGCGCATAAATGTAAAGTTTACAATGGCATTTAAGTGTTACTTTTATGTAATCTTGTAACTGTCGATGCCACATTTAAAGTGCTGTTATTTCAGCACAGCATGCCTGTGGAACACCACAGGATGAGGGACTGTGGTAAATGTGTATTCAGTCATTCCGCAAGCCCCCTGCATGCTTGTGCACCCTGGGCTGGGTGACAGATGGTGTTTGGAAGTGACTCAGAAACAGTCTCTGCCCTCAAGCAAGATGGGGGCACAGGGAGCTTGCAGTACAATAGCACTTGGCACTTTACATCAGAGGTTGGGAAAACAGTGTGGGGGCAGCAGGGTCTGAGGAGGCTTCGTGGAGGCAGTTTAGAGATGGCTCCTAAGGATTCTGCTGGCTGAAGGGGAAGTGAATTGTGTTCACACAATCCCAAGTGTCCAGCAACACTCAGGAGCACTCTGAGTGAGGCAGAATGCTTTCCACTCTACTTGGAAAGGCCCACAGTCTGTGGTGCATGTGGGCATGGAGGCAATGGTCAGGACACAGGCCAGAGCCGTGTTGTCCCTGTACCCCAGTTGCTGATGCCTTCATCCTGTCCTCTGGGGCTGCTGGCCTCAGTTGGTGGGGGAAGGAGGATTGGCCTTTGGTGATGGAGAGGATTATTCAGGCTCTGGGAGCCCAGAGAGATAGTGACCCAGCTGGGCCAAGGGAAGCTCCCTTCCCCTGCAGGAGTACGGAGGGAGGTGGAGGCAGAGGGGCCCCCAGCAGTGGGACCAGTGTGCACACCAGCTGGCTCTGACTGAGCAGGACTCTGGCGGCCCAGCCAGTAACTACCCTTGCAACCTCCCCCAGGTTGTTCATCTTTCCATTCTTTGCTCTACCCACTACGAGTCATTGATTACCTCTGTGTGTCCCTGTGTGTCCCACTGTGTCCTACGGCCTGGAGATCAGGCCCATCTCCTGGGGCTTGTGGAGCTCTTGAGAGTTTATTTTGGTTTTCTTGTATATTTTTCTTTGTTGTGTATTTAGTCAATCATTTATTTATATCAGTATAGAGTAACAGGTGGTGATTTTGTACTTTGGATTATAATCCAATACTGCTTTATTTTGTTGTTCTGACCATTCCGGCTTTGGCTGTGAGGGTCCCTTTAGGGGGCTCCTGTGTCTCTTTGACATGTCCTATCATGGTGGGTTCCTTGTTTTGGAATTGGCTTATGTAATTGCTGGGGCGAGCAAATATGAAACGTAAAAGGCAGGTTGGCAGGCTGGATATTCAGGCAAGGGGTGAACTTACAGTCTGAGTTCCAAGGCAGTCTGATGGCAGAATTCCTTCTATTCCTTCTTCCTCAGGGGACTTCAGTCTTTCTCTTAAGGCCTTTGACTGATTGGGCGAGGCCCACCCACATTATGGACAAAACCTGCTTTACTCAAAGTCTCCTGAGATCAATGTTAATCTCATCTGGAAAATAAAAACTAAAATGTTGCAGCACCATCTAGGTTGGTATTTGACCAAATGACTGGATACCCTTGACCCACAGAATCAACCACCATAAAGGGTGAGAAATTAGTCTAGAGAAACACAGCTCATCAAAGCAGGTTCAGGATCGACTGTCTTAGACCCTTCTGACCCCAGGTGGCTGTCAGTATTAAGCAGAGAGTTAGGACAGTGTTGCCTCCTAGGAAGGGGACTTGCAGAGGCATTTTGTCAGTAACTGGGAAAATCCTGTTAAATATTTAAAGTTCTGGCTTTCTGGTACTAACTGCATTAGGAAAGGACTAACCCCAGGGCAAGGTGGGCAGATATTGCCTGGTCCTCTGGTTTTACTTCTGTGATTGTGAGTGTTTGACAGAAGGACTCGTTGATCTTGTGTGTTTGTCTAGGTTGGTTTTATTTGCTTCTTTCCCTGCTGTGATAAGTAAGGATTTATTAAAACCCGGGTGATGTTGTAAAACTCCTCACCTGGAGTTAATTCTAACATGTTAGTATGCTGTGAGCAGTGTGGTCCGGGGGGAAGTGTTGACATTTTCTGTGTAAGCAGCTTGTGCATCAGAGATAATTCATTTCAGCTCTTCAGAGACTAATAGTGTTTAAGAAACAAATGGATTGTCAAGGGTTCCCGTGGAGTATGTGTATTGCAAGATATGTGAAACGAAAAGGTTGGAAGAAGCATTTTGAAGTGTTTTAAGAACACAGTCCCTGCCCAGTGTGGTGGCTCATGCCTGTAATTCTAGCACTCTGGGAGACTGAGGCAGGAGTCCTGATACCAGGAGTTTGAGACCAGGTTGAGCAAGAGAGAGACTCCCTCTCTCCTAAAAAATAGAAAAACTAGCTGGGTGTCTTGGTGGGCGTCTGTAGTGTGAGCTACTTGGGAGGCTGAGGCAAGCATTGCTTGAGCCCAGGAATTTGAGGTTGCTGTGAGCTATGTTGATGTCATGGCACTATACCCATGAGTAACAGAGTGAGACTCTGTCACCAAAACCAAACCAAAACAAAACACCACAGTCCCTTGGCACATTTTACAAATAATGCTTTGACTGCCGGTTAGATGTGCAGACTCAGGTGGGATTGCCTGGCATTAGCAGGGCACAGGTTCGGGGCCAAGTGTCCTGGCTGGGTGAAGCTAGCACTGACCCTTGGCAGCCCCTCATTCTGGTGGGTCACTGGCACTGTCTCTGAGCCTTGGCTGCCATGTGACAAAAGGGAGCAGGGGTTGGGGAGACTCCCTCTTTCTTGGGACTGTGAGAGATTAAATTGGGAGTAGGCCACAGCCCACAGCCTACTGGTTTTAGCTCTAGAGCATGGTGCCTCTTCACCCCAGGACAGAGTTCTAAGTGCAAATTCATGTGTGGGGGCACTGGACATGTATTTCTGGTTTAATCCCTTCCCAGCTTTGTAGAGAGAGATGATTTCTGCTGGTTGTGCTTTATGACTGGTAAACTGTCCTTTCTTATAAAAATGCCCATATTTATGGGGTGTCAAATGCTGTCCACGTCCAGGGTAATCTCAGGAAACCAGTAGGAAACGTTAGAGGTGGGGGTGCCCAGAGCAGGGAGGGTGGGAGTGTGGGACCCCCACGGGGAGGGTTCCTCGGGCAGGGAGGCTGCGCCCAGGCACAGCCAGCTCCCCGCGCCTGGACGCTGACCTGACTGGCTCTCTCGCCGCTTGGCTGCAGGTGGGCAAGCTGCGCGAGCGGCTGCAGGAGGCCAAGCTGGAGCGCGAGCAGGAGCAGCGGCGGCACACGGCCTACATCTCGGAGCTCAAGGCCAAGCTGCACGAGGAAAAGACCAAGGAGCTGCAGGCCCTGCGCGAGGCGCTGATCCGGCAGCACGAGCAGGAGGCGGCGCGGACGGCCAAGATCAAGGAGGGCGAGCTGCAGCGGCTGCAGGCCACGCTCAACGTGCTGCGGGACGGGGCCGCGGACAAGGTCAAGACCGCGCTGCTGGCCGACGCGCGCGACGAGGCGCGCAGGGCCTTCGACGGCGAGCGCCAGCGGCTGCAGCAGGAGATCCTGGAGCTCAAGGCGGCGCGCAGGCAGGCGGAGGAGGCGCTCAGCAACTGCGTGCAGGCGGACAAGGCCAAAGCGGCTGACCTGCGGGCTGCCTACCAGGCGCACCAGGACGAGGTGCACCACATCAAGCGCGACTGCGAGCGCGACATCCGCAGGCTGGTACGTGCTGCAGGGAAGGTGGGGTTTGAGGACCTACTAGGCTTCAGGCGACACTCGAGGCGCTGGGGTTCCAGCAGGTCCCTGGCCGCGTAGGTGTGGCAAGGGGACCTTGGGCTGCGGGTCTCCTGTCTCCATGGGTGTGTGATCCTTGGTGGATCACAAATTGCCCAGAGCACAGTCTGCTCCGTGTAAAATGAGGCTAGTAGGAGAGCGCTGTGATGGCAAATCAGAGCTGGGCGTTGTTGGGCAGTGTTACCTAAACACCCACGAGCAGACTTCCACCCCCAGGTAGGATGTGGCGGGTGGGGCAGACTGCCCAGCCGTCCTGCTGCAACAGCTAGAGGAAAACATAAATTGGAAACAGTCGGATCTTTAAAGATATTGGAGAGCTATCGAAGCCGTGAGGAAAATTCCCAAGAGAAGGCAAAGAGTCCTGCCTGGGCTGGGGGTGTCTGCTGATTCTCCCAGTGGGCTGAGAATTGGGGTCCCCAAGTAAAGAGATGCTGCTGTGGGTTAGAGAAATGAATAGGCTTTTTGCTGTCTCAGGGTTGGCATGAAAGAATGGAAACCACGGGAACCCCTAACCAGGCTGTTTGCTCCACAGAATATCCACTGAGCCCTGGGGTGTTAGGGGAGGCCAGTGATCCCAGATGGAAAGGCAGAGTGGTCGTTCCT
Organism: Perodicticus potto; assembly: GCA_963574655.1. Lineage (NCBI taxonomy): Eukaryota > Metazoa > Chordata > Mammalia > Primates > Lorisidae > Perodicticus > Perodicticus potto. The sequence continues at coordinate 23,063 of CAUYRH010096133.1, forward strand.
GTAGCCTCAGCAGACATGGCAGGTAAAGCTCTCCAGAGGGCCAGGCTGCAACTCACACAACAACCAGGGTGCCCCTCAAGGCATTTGTCACACCTTGAACCTGTGTGGCATAGGTGGCTGACAAGTTAAGTAAACTAAGATTCATAGACCAGATCAAAGAACAAAACAGCAGTATTTACCAGACACCTTACTTATGAGGACAAGGTTAGATTGAGGACGGGGAAAGATAGCCCATATACACACTAATCAAAGGCAAAGCTTGTCTAGCTATATTCATGTCAAACACTTTGAGGAAAGAAATAATATTAAAGACACATAGAGACAATTCTTAATAATAAAGGGGTCAATTCAGCAGGAATGTACTTAATAACAAAACTTCAAAACAGATAAAACTATCAAAACTAAAAGGAGAAATAGGCAAATTCACAATTATCGTTGTGGGTATCAGCAAGCGATAGAACATGGAGACAGAAATGAGTAAAGATGTGAGACTTAAACAACACAGTTAACCAACTTGAACTAAGCCGACAGCAACTGTAGAGTACTGTACTTTTACCAAAATAGACCAGGTTTCAAAATGTATGAGTTGTGATTAGCCCTTAGAGCAAAATATCTTTTATACAAAAAAGAAGAAATGCTGAAAATGAAGCATCTGAGCTTCCACCTCGAGAAGAAAGAAAGAGAACAGCAAATTAAACTCCGAGGAAGTAGAATGAAGGAAATATAAAAGAGCAAGAAAGATCGAAATAAAATCAATTGAGGAAAATCACCAAATTCAAAAGTTAATTACAATTGATAACCCCCTAGAAATACTGATAGAACAAAAAAGAGACTGTAAGTTACCAGTATGAAAGGTGTAAAAGGGGAAATACCATAGCTCCTATCAGCATTAAAAACATTATGAACAGCATATATCAAGAAACTTGAAATCTAGATGAAAGAAGCACATTCCTTGAATAAGCACAATTTATCAAACTGACACTTCAAGAAACAGAAAAAATAGCTAGTCCTATAACGGTTAAAGAATTTGAATATGTAATTAATAATTTTCCTTTTGGGTAGATACCTAGTAATAGGATTGTGGGATCAAATGGAAGGTTTATTTTTAGCTCTTTCTTTGAGGATTCTCCATACTTCTTTCCATAAAGGCTCTATTAGTTGGCAATTCTACCAGCAGTATAAAAGTGTTCCCTTCTCTCCACATCCAAGCCAGAATTTGTAGCTTTGGGACTTTGCGATGTGGGTTAGTCTCTTTGGGGTTACAGCAGGAGAAAGGAGGAAGAAAAAAGGAGAGGGGAGAAGTAAGGGAGATTGGTGATCTGTCACTTAATGGGCACAGCCCTGGGTGAAGGGCTGAACTACAACTTGAACTTTACCTAACAAATACAAACTTTGGAACCTAAGCATTTGTACCCTCATATTAATCTGAAATAAATAATAATAATAATTATCCTATAATGAAAAGCCTAAAACTAGATGGCTTCACAGGTAAATTCATTTAAGTATTTAAGGAAGAAATAAAACTAATTCTAGCCAAACTCTTCCAGAAAATAGAGAAACAGAAACATTATGAAACCAGCATAACTCTGCTTCCAAAACCAATGATATTACAAGAAAAGAAAAATTTTGTATAATCTCTTAGGAACAGATATAAGAATGCTAATAAGATATTAACAATCAAATCTAGCAGTATATAGAAAGACTAATAAGTCATGCCAAAGTTGAGTTTATTCTAGGAATATAATTTGGCTTAATATTCTAAAATCAGTGACTATAGTAATAATTCAACATAGTAATACAATAAAGGAGGAAAAACTCATATGATCATCTTAATAGATACACAAAAAGCATTTGACAAAATTCAATTTCATAATAAAAATTCTCAGCAAACCAGGAGTAGAATGGAATTTCTCAAAGTGTTTCTGTCAAAAACCTATTTCTAGCTGGGCATGGTGGCTCTGGCCCATACTCCTAGCACTTGGGAGGCCAACATGGAAGGATCGCTTGAGCCCAGGAGTTTGAGACCAGCCAGGGCAACATTATTGACACACTATCTCTACAAAAAAATTAAAAAGGAAGGCATTTTGCCATATGCTGTGGTCCTTGCTACTTGGGAGACTGAGGCAGAAGGATGGCTTTGAGCCCAGGATTTTGAGGCTGCAGTGAGCTATGCTGGCACCACTGTACTCCAGCCTGGTTGACAGAGCGAGACCCTGTCTCCTAAAAATAAAATACAACCTATTATTAACAATGTACATAATGATGAAATATTAGACATTTCCCACCCAAATTCAAGCCTAAACCAAGATGTGCACTAACATCCTTTTTATTCAACAGTGCACTAGCCAGGACATCAGATACAAACAACAATAACAGAAAAGTTAAAGATTAGAAACAGAGGAAAACTCATTATTTGCAGATGCTATGATTGTGACGTAAAAAATTCAAGTGTTTATCTTAGTTTATTACTGCTTATATAACAAATTACCACAGATTAGGTGACTTAGGAGTAATAGAAAGTTATTTCTCACAATTCTAGAGGCTGGGAAGTCCAAGTCCAAGGTCAAGGTACTGGTAAGTTCAGTGTCTGTTGAGGGCCTTATCTCTGCTTCTAAGATGGTGCCTTGAAGGTTGCATTGTCACAATGTGGAAAGGACAGAAGGACAGCAGAGAAGCAGGCCGCTCCCTCATACCTCTTTTATGAAGCCATTAATCCCATTCGTAAGGCCTCTTTACTCCTGACTTAATTACCCTTAAAGTCCCTACCTCTTAATACTATCACATTAGTGATTAAGTTGCAACATAATGAATTTTGTGGGAACACATTCAGACCATAGCAAGACCCTACAAACTATTAGTAAGTGAATTTATCTAAGTCTCTAGATACAAAGTAAATATATAAAAATAGTTTCTGTATACTAGTAATGAACAATTGGAAATAAGCTTTTTTTAAAAAATTAAATCATAGCTGTGTACATTAATGCAATTGTGGGGTACAATGTGCTGGTTTTATATACCATTTGAAATATTTTCATCTAACTGGTTAACATAGCCTTCACCGCATTTCCTTAGGTATTGTGTTAAGACATTTATACTCTACCCCTAGTAAATTTCACATGTACCCTTGTAAGATGCATGGTAGTTGTGTTCTCACTGATCCTCTCTCTCCACCCGTCCTCTCACCTTCCCACCCTTTCCTTCCCTCTTTCTCCTTCTTTTTGGGCTATAATTGGGTTATAGCCTTCATATGAAAGATATAAATTGGTTTCATAATAGTACTGAGTACACTGGATACTTTTTCTTCCATTCTTGAGATACTTTGCTAAGAAGAATATGTTCCAGCTCCATCCATGTAAACATGAAAGAGGTAAAGTCTCCATCTTTCTTTAAGGCTGCATAATATTCCATGGTATACATGTACACACTAATTTGTTCCTTTTGGAAGGATGTTTGGAGAATACTTAGAGATCTAAAAAATTGACCTGGCATTTGATCCTATAATTCCTTTACTAGGTGTATACCCAAAAGACCAAAAATCACATGATAAAAGATTTAAACTTAAGACAGAAAACTATAAAGATTCTTGGAGAGAGTGCAGGAGAAACACTTGAAGAAATTGTCCTGGGAGAATATGAGAACCCCCGGACAATTGAAGCAACACCAAAAATACATTATTGGGATCTGATCAAACTAAAAAGCTTCTGCACAGCCAAGAACACAGTAAGTAAAGCAAACAGACAGCCCTGAGAATGGGAGAGGATATTT
>CAUYRH010096135.1:0-20056 GCA_963574655.1 Perodicticus potto
CTTCATATAGTGATTAAAAGGCCATGAAGGCTATGTTAAATAGTTCAATGGAAATATTTCAGATTGTATATAAAGTCAGCACATTGTGCCCCATGATTGCACCAATGTACACAATTATGATTTAATAAAAATTTAAAAAAAAATGGAAACCCATCTAAGGAGGCTGGCACTTTTGTCCCTTTGCCATACAGCAGCTGGAGTGATTGCTCCAAACATATCCGGCCATGCTGGCCCCATGAAGGAAATCTTTCTGCAAGTCCCATTGCTTGCCCTCAGAATTGAATAAATGTATCCCAACTGGTTAAAAAAAAAAAAAAAGGTTATACAGCTAAAAGTGGTAAAGAGGAAACTCTAAAGCCTCCACTCTGCTCTTTCTGTTGTGTTCAGTGACAGGAATAATCCTGCCTATAACTTCCCATACAGTCCAGCAATACCCATGAAGAATTTTCTTGGATTCCAAACTTCTTGTAGACAGGAATTGTGGCAGAAACTTTTGATTGACTATGTTAATAGCCACCCGACCCTACTGACAAAGGCTTGAATTTGTTCAGAAGGTGAGTGTAAGCACTTAGACTTGAGCGTGTTTGCAGTGAAGGTGGGGAAGGTAAATCCCCAGGGACCCTCCTTTGTCTGGCTGCTTCCAAGGCCTGAGGAGGGAGGCGCCCCTAGCAGGTTAGCATCTGGAATTTCATATTCTTTTACTTAAAGAACTGTCAGGCTTCGTGAAAACTGGATCCATTCCTGAGTTAAGGATGGTGGGCCCGGATCCAAAAGACGAATTGTGATTGCAACGAGCAAGTCAGAGAAATCCTATTTTTCTTCACCAGTGACTTGTTCTAGAGAAAGTTTGCTGAGAGCTTCTGGAAATAACATTGCTTCAGGATAAAATAAAGATTCATATATAAGGGAAAAGGGGGTTGCACCATCCACCCCACCCTACCGTCTCTCTTGTTTTAGATCTTATTGTGTGATGCCCCAAGCTATGTAAACAATCTTAAACCATAATAAAATCCTAAGAAACTCACATGCAAGTCAACTGATCACCTGATGTGATTGGATAGTTGGCCCAACTCTGGAAATTCTCATTAGCCAAGTCCATGTGAAGGACAGGAGGGAGCCCCTCTATGAATACAACCACGGTGTGCTAGTGTCTGGTCACCATCTGAAGTGTTGGGCTGTTTCTAGTTTATGACTGTAAGGAGTCCATCAACAAGACTGTATGTAGTATGTCTCAATTCCTCTTGGAGTAGAATCAGTGGGCCCTATAGTTAGGGTAGGTTCAACCATACAAGAAGCTACCAAACCATCTTCGAGCATGTTTGTACCATTTTGCATCCTCACCACAGTGTACGAGGGGTCTCGTTGGTTTACTTCCTTGCCTGCCAATACTCAATCTTCTCCATCTTTTTGATTTTAGCCAATCTCCAGTGCAATGGTGATAGCACTCATGGTGGTTTTAATTAACATATTCCCTAATAACTAATCATTTATTAAGTCTTCTCAACACATCCAGGAATTACCTTTGCACTTTTGCCAAAAATCAATTAACCTTAAATGCATCGTCTATCTTCAGATTTCCCAGTCTGCTCCATTGACCTCTGTCGACCTTTCCCAGTAAGACATTGCCCTCTTTCTTGCAGCTTTGTAATAAGTATTGAAATTAGTCCATGTCCTCCAGTTTTGATTTTCAAAGTTGGTTTTTCCATTCTTGTTTCTTTGCATTTCATTTGTGTGAAATTTAGATTTTGTCCATTTTTACAAAGAAAGCACCCTGAGATTTTGATTAGTACTGCACTGAGTCTACAGCGTACTTAAAACTGATATCTTAACAATACTATATGTCTTCTGATACGTGAACATAATGTATCTCTTTACGTAGGATATGTTGAATTTCTTTCAGCAATACTTCATGGTTTTCAGTGAAGAAGTCTTACACATAAGTGATTATATTAAATTCATCCCAAAGTATTTTATATTGCTTAGTGCTATAGCAAATAATATTTTTATTTTAATTACCAATTGTTTATTGTCATTATATAACTGCTTTTATATATTGAACATACATCCTAAAAACATACTAAACATGATTATGTTTCTAGCATCATTGATTGTAGACACCTTCAAATGATTCTAGCTTCATTCTTGTAGACACCTTCAAATCTTTGGCAAAGCTCATTACATCATCACCAAACACAGTTTTGCTGCCTTTTTTCCAGTCTGGATGCTACTTATTTCTTATATTTACTTAATGGACTAGCTAAGACTACCAAAATGATATTAAATACAAGGGTGAAAAGAGGACATTCCTGCCTTACAGTGCAAAGAATTTGGTCTTTTCATCATGATGTTGGCTTTTCACGGAAGCTCCTTTTCAGGCTGAAAATTACTTTTCCCTACCTGGTTTTCTGAATGATCTCGAATCTACACGCTTTTATCACATCTATGGATTGGCCCTGTGGACTTTCCTTTGTGTCTTTCAAGATCATGTGTTGGAGTAATTGATTTTTGAGTTTTAAACCATCTTTGAATTTTATGGAGAAATTCTACTTGGTCATAAAGGATAATCCTTTGACATATTTGTGTAGTATACTTGCTAATATATATTTGAGACAATGTCTTTGGCCTCATAACTTGAGATGGGTCAGTATTCCCTCCTTATTTATGTTTTGGAAGAGTCTGTGTGTAATTTTTATCGTTTTTCTCTAAATGTTTGGTGTAACTTACCAGTGGAGCAACATGGGTGTGCACTTTTTTGTCAGCCAATTTTTAATTAAAAATTTAATTTTTTAATGGACCATTTGTTTATAGATTATGTTTTTATGGGACCTGCCCATTTCATCTGTTTCCTAACTCAGTGACACAAAGTTTTTGTAATGTTCCCCAAGTCTCCTTTTAATATCCTTAGAGTACGCAGTGGTATCACCTCTCTTATTCATGATATTAGTGAAATTTACCTTCTCTTTTCTTTTCTAATAGGTCTGGGAATTGTCGGTTTCATTGATCTTCTTTTTTTTTTGTACAAAAGGTCTTTATTCGTGAGGGATGATGCAGAGCAGCACCAAGGAGGAGAGAAATGAGAGAGAGAAGAGAGAAGAAAGAGAGAGAAAGAAGGGGGGGGATTCATTGATCTTCTTAAATGACTTTTGGTTTCATTCATTTTCCTAATTGATTTTTTGTTTCTCTATTTCACTGATTTCTGTTCTGATATTTATTAATTCTTGTCATCTGCTTACTATGAGTTTCATTTGCTCTTCTATTTATAATTTCTTGAAGTAGAAGCTGAGATCATTAATCTGAGAACTTTCCCCTTTTTTAATATATTTAGTACAATAAATGTCCCTCTAAATTCTGCTTTAGTGGTATCACAAATTTTTCTGTGCTGTGTTTTCATTTCATGCAGTTCATGATATTTTCTGATTATTCTTTTGCAAACGTTTTCATCCCATGGGCTATCTAGAAGTATGTTATTCAGTTCCCAAATATTTCAGGAATTCCAGACAGTTTTACATTATTGACTTGTAGTTTAATTCCACAGTGGTCAGAGAACATACTTTGTATGAATGCAAACATTTTAAAATTTGTGAAGACTTGTTTTATAACCAGAATATGGGCTATATTGGTAAACGTTCCATGTTCACTGGGTAAAAATGTTTACTTAGCTTTTGTTGATAAAGTGTTCTATAATGTTAAGAAGTTTAAATGTGTTGATAGTACTGTGCAGAGTTCATGTACTCTCACTGATTTTTGTCTATGCCCTATCAGCTACTGAAAAAGGGGCGCTGCAGGCTGAGTGTGATGGTGGGAGCGTCCGCTTCCCTCTGCAGTTCTGTCGTTTTTGCTCCATATATGCGAGTGCTCAGGATTGTTGTTGCATAAATCTTCAGGGTTACTATGTGCCCTCATGAACTGGTCCCTTTATTATTATAAAATTATCTTCCCTATTCATGCTAATATCCTTTGCTTTCAAATCTACTTTGATATTAATACAGCTACATAATCCTTCTTTTAATTAGTGTTAGCATATGTTTTAGTTTTTGTTTTGTTTTGTTTTGTTTTGTTTTTGTTGTGGTAGTTTTTGGCCAGGGCTGGATTTGAACCCACCACCTCCGATATATGGGGCCGCCCTCCTTTGAGCCACAGGCACCGCCCAGCATATGTATTTTTAACCATCTTTTAATCTATCACATTTGTGTCTGTCTGTTCAAAGTGAGTGCTTTTCAGACAGCATAGAATTAAGTCTTCTTACTTTATCTAATATGGCAGTCTCTATCTTTTAATTGGATATTGGACCATTCACACTTAATGATAATATTCATGTGGTTGAATTTAAATCTACCTTAAATTAACCTTTATAATTCCTTACTCTATAGTAACATCCTTCTGCCTTGCCATCTTTGTGCAAAACTCCTAGCTTAGCAAAAGGAGGAGATGCTAAAATAGCAAATGTTTCTGTTAAAGATCAGCTATTCTCAAGAATCTAAGACAGTGGTCCAAACCAATCTTCAATGAACTTGAGATATGTGTGCATCTAATAATACAGAGAGAAGAATCATAGAATGAGAATAATTAATCAGAAGCCAAATTATATTTCTATGAATTACTAGACATTAATTATTGTCTATCTACAAATATCTGTTCTGAGAATACAATAAATTTCATCAATACTGTGCTTTGTGCCCTTAGAATTTTTACATGATATTCTGAGAGCTTTGAATCTGGTTCCCTTGCATCTGAATAAATTTTTCTATATCAAAATACATGTAAAATGTATTTTTGTCTTCGGGAGTAAAAGGATAACTGGAGCTTATCACCAATAAATTAATAACACTCAGCAAGACAAAAATAACTAGGCACAAACTTAGAGCCCTAAAATGCTATTTTTTTCCCTAAATGCAGGAACCAAATAGTGTTTTTCCAAATATTTTCAAATTTATTAGTGGTTCTATTATGATGAAGGAGAAGAATATCTCAATTTCCAAAAGTTACTAATATTGGTAAAGAATTATAGGTCAGAGGGAAAAGAATAGAGTACCTTTAAGATGCTGAGAATTTACTCAATCGAGTAGGAATTTGGAAAAAATAAAATCAATACTCTTCTCAAGATATATAAGTGAGATTTATATATTAAATTTGAACAAGACTAAATGTGAATTACAAAACAAAAATTGCAGACAAAGCATCAAGTATTCTTAAGAACTAGGCTGTCACAGAATAGGGTGGAATGATTATTTTTCCCCAATGAATTGATTCTGTACAAGGAAAGGTCAGAGCCATCATTTTTTAATATGAGTAGATACAAATTAATGCATCCTATGATTTTAAAAAGCAATAATAGTAATTCAGAGAAATCAGATATCACTCACAAAATATCCTTGCAGAAAACCTGAGAATTATACAGGGGTTCAGATGACCCCAAATCTCATACTGTCCTTGAAAAAAAGAAAGAAGGAGAGAAACAGAAAGACCTGGGGAGAATCAGTTCTGACTGACTCCATCCTGGAACTGTCATCTTTTGGCAAAGTTACAAAGATGCCTTTTTGCAGCCATGTGCAGCAGAAAAAGTTAGAGTTCTCTGTAAATCACCGTGGCAACAGAGATCTAATGAAACAGAGTGAAGCAGCAGCTTGCAAAACATTCACTAACACAAGAAGACAGAAGACTGGATCTTCCTTTGTTATTAAGTAGATAATACCCGCACAGAACAGCACAACCAATTAACTTCCCTTAATAAATAAAATCTCTGTGATGAGTTGTGGTGAGACGGAGTGCAGAGTCAGATACAGCAGCAACATATGAAAATAAACCCCAGGGGGACTGCAAACTAATACAACCTTTATGAAAAGAAGTATGGCAAATTCTCAAAGAACTAAAAATTGACCTGACATTTGAACCTGCAATCAATCCCATTACTAGGTATCTACCCAGAAGAACAAAAATCATCTTACCATAAAGACATTTGTTTATTGCAGCTCAATTCATAATTGCCAAGTCGTGGAAGCAACCCAAATGCCCATCGACCCATGAATGGGTTAACAAACTGTGATAAATGTATACCATGGAATACTACTCAGCCATAAAGAAAAGATGGAGACTTTACATCTTTTATGTTTACCTGGATGGAGTTGAAACACATTCTTCATAGTGAAGTATCTTAATAATGGAAAAAAAATATCCAACGTACTCAACACTAATATGAAACCAACATATAAACAATTTCATGCTCATACTAATGACAAAACACAAATATAGCCTATCAAGGGGGAGAGGGAAGAGGGGAGAGCAATTGGCAGGAGGAGGGAGGGCACTTGGTGGGATCTCACCTAACGTGCACATGTGAGGGGGTTCAGCTGACCCCCGGGGGAAGGGCTCTTCTACAATTTGAACTTTACCTTGGAAGTGAAAACAAGGAAACCTAAAAATGTGTACCCTCGTATTAATTTGAAATTAAAAAAAGATAAGAAACCCCTAAAATGCCATTGTGATGTAATTTCTCCTAAAATGTTTCCCACAGCCCCAGGTCACCTAGGATTCTCAGTGATCTAGGCTACCTCCATCTCCGGTCAATGCTCCTGTAATCCCAGTGCTGAAGACGCGGTAAAGATGGAATCCCCGCCTTGCAGCCGACAAACTGCTGTCCAGTCATTTACCAAGAAGTTACCAGACAGAGAAGCATCCTCAAAGACCAGGGAAGAGAGCTCTTCCAGGACCTCAGAGCCACCGTGACTCCCACACACGTTTCTAATCCCTGAAAACGAGAAGGAACAGCAGGAAGCAAGGCCCCGCGCGACCCTGCTCACCAGTCCTGCTTCACTACTTCCACCAGCCCCAGGTTCCAGACCTGCCATGCTGTCGGCCAGCCCCCAAACCCACGGCCAACACGCTCTCATGCTGCTTTGCCTCCAGATGTCATTATCCGTGGGGAGGTGACGCTCACCTGTTGTATCCTCTCCGAAGCCGCTGGATTCGGAGTGCGCTGGCAGTGTGCACTTATCTCTCTCAGAAGCTGCCGTCACACTCGTTCCCCTTTTAAAGGGATTCTTAGTTATTATACTTATGCTTATTGTATGCCTACTTCTTTCCAGAAAGATCTTGAGGTGGCTTACCACAAAATCTTTCAAGAAGATTTTGAAATCAAATATTTAAACAAAAATACGAAACTAGGACAAGAGAAAATACGAATATAAAAACGTCCAATGTGAAGAACTCAGAGTGGTCCTGCTGAGGCTGTGACTATTTCTTTGTGCTTCTTGGAATCTGCTGTAAAAAGCTTCTCACCAGACAGGAGGAAAATATTGTTTCCTTTGGTTCTTCAGGGGAAATAAGTTATGCCCTGCAGGAAATTCTAACATGACATTTATTTTGGGAGATTAGATGCTGAAGATCCCTGTCTTAGTCCATTTTCCACTGCTATACCTGGGACTGGATAACTGGTAAAGAAAAAAAAGCTTATTTGGCTCATGACCCTGGATGCTGGACCCTGGGAAGGTCAAGACTGAAGGGCTGCAACTGATGGGGACCTTCTTGCTGTGTCACTCACAGGGGACGGCAGAAGAGCAAGAGTCATGGCGAGAGAGCCAGGGGCCAAGGGGGCTGAACTCTTCCTTTTGATCAGGAACCCACTCCCATGATAGCTGAGCCACTCCCCAGGGACACCACGAATCCACACGGGAGGACGCAGAGCCTTTGGGATACAGTCACCACGTAAAGGCTTAAACATTGTTCCACTGGGGATTAACTTCCCAACATATGGATGTGGAAGACATATTTAAGCCCTAACAACCTTAAGGCACATAAAAGATAGTATCTCGGGAATGGAAAAACAAATATCCAATGGACTCAGTACTTACTGTGAAACCAATTTATAATCACTCACGCTTGCATATGAACAATGAAACACCCCTAGCGCGGAGGCTGCAGGAGGCCCGCGCAGTGAGAGGGCAAGGGAGGGGGGAGGGTCGATAGACCAAGGGTTAGTAGGGGACCACACCTATGCAGCATATTGCAAGTACAAGTTGGATCTATCAGGTGTGGAACACAAATGTCTTAACACTGTAATTGGGTAAATGAGGTGAAGACTATATTGATTATTAGGATGTAAGCACTCCAATTTGTACAAATAACACATTCCTCCTCCCCCCCCAAAAAAGAAAGATAATTTTCTCAACATGGTTGGGCCACAGGAATGTAAATGAATTGCAAATTACTATTTCTTATCTCTGTCTTCTACATAAAGTTCACCAATTAAAAATGGAATAGTTTTGTTGATTCTGCAACAGTCTGAATCAAGATAAGCTCATAAGTAGCCTTCTGATAATTTAGTTTGCTACAAAGATAGAATTCCTAGAGGGCCTATATTATTAACAAGTTTACCTTAATACTTTCTTCATGTGATCTCTTAACAATAGAAGCCAGACTCCAATAGCCTGGCACCGACAGCACTGGGGGGGATTCCCTGAAAAGTGGGAGGGGGATGTGGAAAAATAATTTAGGAAGCAGTATTTTAAACAAAATTAAACAGACTTCTCTCTTACAGAATTAAATTTACCAATCTGCATCATAAATCTCCAAGCTAAGGTTATAGTGTTGACAGTTCTCAAATTTTTGTGACACACAAATGACAGAAACACATACAGAGCCAAAAAAATCTTATTAAATTATTTTATATATGCCTATTAACACTTGCGTGGGGCTCAGTTTGAAGGTATCAAGTTGGATTTTAGGTATCTCCTTTAGCAACTAGCATGGTACCTAGTAGCTCAAAAAATAAAAATTTTAAAGATAGCAACCAAAGGTTAGGATGGAAAACCATAATTATGTGTCACACCACAAGTGGGCTCAGAACGACCAGGTCATACTCAGGCTTCGGCAACCCCCTCTGTACAGAAACACTAATACAGCAGGGTTCTCTGTATTTCCACAAAGTAACTCATTTAATTGTCCCAAGAACCCTGACACGGTTAGCATTACCTCCATTTTACAGAGGGCAAGTTCTGTACGAAATTGAGACCTACAGAAGTTAAGTAAATCCCTCAAGATCACAAATGAGCTTGGAATCCGGGAGGTAAACCCAGGCGATCGAGTTCTAGAATCTACGCTCTTTATTACCACACTGGAAAGGAAGGAGAGCCTCAGAGTCACATGTCAGGCAAGGATGGCTGAGCCCAGGAGAGGTGAACACAGGTGTCAGTGAGTCCAGCTCAGCCGGGGAAAATCGGAGGAGGCAGGGGCTCAAGATGGAAAATCATAAACCAGATGACACCAGCAAGGAAAACGCAGCACTCTTCAGTAACATAACCAGAAAAATCAACCAGCTTCCAGAGTCAGAAAGGCGTCTACTTGAACACGGATCAGCGTACGTTGGATTCAACTCGGCTCTCTGTGGCCTAATAGTGAACAGCCTTTTCCGACGCGTGCTGAACGTGACGCAAGCTCGTCTTGCTGCCGGGTTACCGATGGCAGTGCTTCCGTTTCTGGCAACAGATCTCGCTTACAGAAGTCTCGTGACTTTGCCCTTGAGCACAGGTGATCTGATGTGTGAGAGCTGTGCTGTGATGCGGAGTGGGCTGGTTGGTCTTTTTGTGGGTGGTCTGTACCCTGTTGTTTTGGCTGTCCCAGTCAATGTTGGCCTGGCGGCCTGCTACCAATCAGCCTTGCTACCAAAGAAAGGGAACATCTTCACTTACTGGGTTAGAATTTCTAAGCCTGTCTTTAGAAGGATGTTAGCTCCCATTTTGCTCCAGACTGTACTTTCAGCATACCTTGGATCTAGACAATATAAACTCCTTATAAAGGCCCTTCAATTACCCGAACCTGGCCTCGAAATTCACTTCATTTAAGCAACTATGTACACACAAAAAAATGTAAAAAATAAGAAAATAAAAAAAATACAAAGTAAAGCGTGGACCAAGTGATGGGATAACTGGGATTTAAAGGCTGGAGCTATAAAGGCACACAGTGACTCAAAGGACAGCATCAAACAGGTAAAGAAAGTCAGTGAATGGTTCACATCACCCATCAAAGAAGCAGGTCTCAGACAACACCTGAAACCCCAGGGGTAGCACTTGTGTGTTCCAAGAGAGGGTTGATCTGTGGCAGCAGGTTCCTGGGTGAGAGTCCTGACTTCAGTAGCTGGAGGAACGTCCATGGGCTTCAGTTTCCTCACACATAAAATGATGATAGAATAGCTTATTTTGGAGAGCTAGTTCAAGGTTATTAGGTTTGTATAAAGAAGTTTGCATGGTGTCTGACGAGGCCAGCACTCATGAGAGTGTGGCTGCATCGGTCTGTCCTCCACGGCACAATCATTCTCAGCTCTACTTCACACTCGAGGAAAGCAGAGACTCACAGATGACAAATAACTCACCCAAGGTCATACAACTGGTGAGAAGTAGAGAATGGGTTACACCCTGCTTACCTGGCTTCACACATAGCTCGCTGAACCACACAAAAAGAATGATGGTAAAAGTCCTAGTTCACTTGCTGCAATAATCTAAAAGACAGATAGCATCAGGGAAGGGAAAGATGAAGAAAAAATCTACTAAGGAGACATAGCCATGAGAGAGAGACAGAGAGAGGAGGAGGAGGACAGAATAGTGCATGGGCAAGGGAAAAACATACAGAGCTGATAAAGATCATGGTGATGATGAAACAGACAGAAACCTACCCAGAAGCCTTGTGAGGGTTCAGAGTGAATTCTGATGAATGGTTTCTCAGCACCTGACATGGCTCTGAGATTCCACCCACTTGCATCCACACCAATATTCTATAAGATGAATATAGTTTACATCCAGGACTTTGCAGAAAAAGTATGAGTATATAGCAATGGACTGGAAGCCAGCTGACTCTCCTTGCAGGAATTCTTCACTCAGTTTCAAGAAGAGCAAAAATGCTATAGTTATGGGAAAAGACAGGCTTTTTCTCTTGGCCCAAGATTTCAAAAGTAGCTGATTTTTCCCTAACATCTATCCATGCAAGTGCCACAGAAGTGCTAATTTAGGGAAAAATACTTTTGAATTGAGCCTGAAAGCAGCCAGCCATTCCCCCTCAGCCAGACATTTCTAAAGGGCAGCTCTGCTGCCCCAGCCTCAGGCCTCTGGCCACCCACTAGAATGCTGAGATGTTCCTGAAACACACATTTCTTTAGACTGGAAACAATTCAGTGGAAATGGATGCTTTGACAAATCTCTAGGGGGCTTGGAATGCTCCTAAAGAATTTAACTGTGGTGCTAGTCTATGCATTTCCAGAATCACACTCACTGAAAAAGTGAAGAAGGGCTGGTAATGATAAACCCAGTGGTTCTCAACCTTCCTAATGCTGCGGCCCTTTAATATAGTTCTTGTGGGTCACGACCCATAGGTTGAGAACCTCTGCATCAAACAAGATAACCAACAACTTAAAACAATTCAGACAGTTGAAATCAAATAAATTAGAACTAGTAAAAGGGACATGCTGGCTTCAACAATGCCTAAGTCATTTCTGTTGTTAGAGATTTCCCAATGATGATGATGAAAGACTTATAGAGCCTATGCAATTAACTCATATTTATCCTCCAATAGTGCTTTAGAAAATAACCTACCCCTTTCCTGTATAATAGGTGATGGACGATGACAGGAAGTTGACCCTCTAATTCTAAAAGTTCATCATTCAATTCCAAATGACACTCAAAACAGGAACTCTGTAAGATTAACTGGAGTCGGGAGGAACACAAAATAAACCCAAGACAAAAGCATTATAAAGAATTAGTTGGGGCGGCACATGTGGCTTAAAGGAGTAGGGCGCCAGGCCCATAAGCCAGAGGTGGCGGGTTCAAATGCAGCCCTGGCCACAAAAAAAAAGCATTGATTGTACCTTTTCTTTTTTTTTTTTTTTTGAGACAGAACCTTAAGCTGTCACCCTGGGTAGAGTGCCATGGCATCACAGCTCACAGCAACCTCTAATTCCTGGGCTCAAGCAAGTCTCTTCCCTCTGCCTCCCAAGTAGCTGGGACTACAGGTGCCTGCCACAACACCCGGCCATTTTTTGGTTGCAGCTGTCATTGTTTGGCAGGCCCGGGCTGGATTTGAACCCTCCAGCTCAGGTGTATGTGGCTGGCGCCCTAGCCCGTTGAGCCACAGGCGCCGAGCCAATTCTTTTTTTTGCAGTTTTTGTCTGGGGCTGGGTTTGAACCTGCCACCTCCAGCATATGGGGCCAGCACCCTACTCACTGAGCCACAGGCGCTGCCCCTGATTGTACCTTTTCTTTATCTTAATCCAACTATGCTTATTTGTCTTCAATAAAACTTGGTTTCTGTAGATATAAGTATTTATAAACATTTAGTTCATTAAAAAAAAACTCGTCAATGAAAATTAATTGCATTCCATTTTGCTAAATAACCTCATATTTTGAAGTTAATTTTAACAGTTGGAATAGATTTTTTTTCTCAGCATTTTAATTGATTCCATATGTGAATATAAAACAATTGTTTAAGGAAAGTCGTATTTTTCAAGATATATAAAAAAAGATCGCTAATATTAGCACAATGCAATCAATGCCTTTAGTATAAATAGCAATGGCGTCATTAATCTTATAAAATAGTTCATTTAAAAGGAAATAATCTCTAAGGGTTTCCCAAGGGGAAAGGTAGAAACAGTCTCCAAGTCTCAGGAAACTCCAGGATAAAAGTGAAGAAATGAGACCTAGTCATTCCAGAATTTTCATCTATGGCACACCTCAAGAAAAATCTGTCCGCATCCTTCCTGTTCTGTTTGGAGCCCCTTGTCTAACATGGGAAGAGAAGGAGGCCTGCAGGCCTGAGTTACAGACACCACCACCACCTCCTTCATCCCAGGAGTGAGTTAAATTACAATTGCCGAAGGTTAGCTTCCTGTTCTCATTTCTCTAGCAGAGAAATCCCCTTACACCAGACCTCCAGAATGGAGGGATGTCTGAAATCTCTAAGCAACTATTTGCGTTTCAAGAGAACGTGCTCAGCCCTCCTGCCACACATATGAGCCTGCTGGGTGGTCGAGTTAGTAAGATAGATTTTGAGTTAGTTTCTAGCCTTTAAACCCCAGCCTTGCCACCACTCTGACATTGGGTCGTAAGTTACTTCTTTGAGATAAATTTTGTTAAATAACAGTAAGAATTTTCTAGAGGCAAGGTGAAAGTTAAATGCAGTAACCCATGGGCTTGACTTGGCGATTACTATAATGTGAGGCTCGTAATAGGAACTCGGTAAAATATGATGAATGTTACTAATAGCAGTAAACACTTGTACAGAAAAGAACTTCCTACAGCCTGCTACTTTATAAAGAGCTACAGCTATAAAGGATGATTGGAACACCCTTGTGAAGTAGATTTTGTAGTCAAATACCATTGTATGAATAAGGAGTCAGAGGCTCCAAAAGA
This sequence comes from Perodicticus potto, assembly GCA_963574655.1. NCBI lineage: Eukaryota > Metazoa > Chordata > Mammalia > Primates > Lorisidae > Perodicticus > Perodicticus potto. The sequence goes on from CAUYRH010096135.1 coordinate 13,389, forward strand.
GGTTATAGAAATTAATGTATATAATTAAAAACATAATAGGTAACAGAGTCAGAACCCAAACCCAGGTAGTCGACTCTATAGCCCTCCGCAAGTATTTCTCAATTCTTACTCTCAAAGCAGGTATAATTACCCTGAAGTGGACAAAAATTATTACAGCGAAAACCTCTCTCGTTACCTGACTTTCTGAGGTCTCTGTGTCTCTCACCGTCTTTGAGCTATCTTCCAACTCCGAGAATCATGCATAATTGATACCAATGCAAATGATACTTACCCACACATCAGCAAAGGAATTTTTTTTTTTTTTTTGCAGTTTTTGGCCGGGGCTGGGTTTGAACCCGCCACCTCTGGCATATGGGGCCAGTGCCCTACTCCTTTGAGCCACAGGCACCGCCCAGCAAATGAATTTTGACAAGTGTAAGTGCATTGATTTTTATTTCTTCACACAGAAAAAGCCAGTTTGGCATCTATTAAGCAAATTCATTTAAACATCTTGATTGCCTATAAATATGGCTACTCTTTGGATTCTCCTTGGAATATTATAACATCTTACTAGTTTCCTCACTAATTAATGAGTTAAATAAAATCATTGACGTGTTTTCTATTTGTGCAAGAGAGAGTCATGGTTCTAGTCTTTGTTTATTTGTTTTTAAATTAACCTTTAACACGGGGGAAGTTTTAACCGGCTCCCATACTCTCCTCGGAACATGAGGCAAGCCTGCCTGAAGAGTCTCCAGCCTGTAGATTTTGGTGTTAGAAAGATGATGTGCTGTATCCAATATTGAGCCTCATTCTCAAAATGTGTGAACTGCCCTCCGTTAGTCACTTTGGGGAACTACATGAATGCTCAGCAGTCCCAGATGCTGGGAAATAGATTTAGGCTTTTGTTCCACAGGTCCAGAGAGAGCACAGGAAGAGGATCAGAACAATTGATGAGGTCGCATCCGTCTTCTCGCCTAACCTTTCCCCTTTCAATCCCCATAGCATTGACAGAAAGCAGAATGGCCACTGCATCAGAATTCATCTCTGTCCTGGCATTCTGCTCCCACAGAGACTGCTTAGCAGCCAGCCACTCAGAGGAACTGTGCCTTTTCTGAAGTCCAGCTGCCTGGACGCTAACAAAGCAGAGCCCAGCTACAGACTCGATTCTCTTGCAAACCCAGGACAGAAAACGGTGGGCTCTGGAAGCCTCTCCTCCCTTTAACCTTGCAGCAGGAAGAGACCCCTCTGTCTGGCCCTCCCCGGGCTGCCTGTGCTTCACCTTGTCCGCGTTCCAGGGAGGGTGTAGGGCCTTTGGACTCATTTATAAGGTAGGGAACAGATGGCGCTGCCTTAATTTGCAAAGACAACTAGTTATCTTGTGAGTGCAGATGGAGTAAGTCGCGTAATTATTACCAAAGAACTGGGCTCTGAGGCTGCCAGATGGTTTGGTTAAAAAAAAAAAAATTACAGCCTGCTGCCAGATTCACAGCAGGCCGGTCCTGCTCCGGCGCGTGGAGACCCTGCAGATTCCCGGGCATTCCGCTCCTCCGTCACCCAGCCTTGCAGTGGCTGCAGAGAGAACCCGGGCAGACAGGTCCCCGCGGGCTGAATGGTGCGTGAGCGGGCTTCCCCGACGTGAACGTCAAGAAAGGGAGGCACAGGCTTTCCACAGTAGAAATGACGGCAGAAATCTGTTTCCTGAAAAACAGGACCAAGCCTTCAACGGGAGTCATGGGTGCGCGCAGAAGGGATGGCGTTCTTCATGCCGCGGTTTCCCCAGTCCCGCGCGGCGCCCAGGGCTGTCCCTCCTCCACGTGTCCCGGAGATGAGCGCTTACTGACCACTCCGAACTCAGGCTCACTCTCAGCTGTGTCACTGGGATGGCTGGGAGCAGTTCACTCAAACTGCCAAGTTAATCTGGCAAAGCAGAGAGACAGCATAGAGAAAGTCGGTCTGCGCTCCTGCCACCTGCTTGCTTGAGCAATCTGAGCCGCGTGGCTAATTTGACCCTCCCAGAGAGGGCGGCTCTCTTCGTCCGCTGCAGCCCCTGCGCACTCACACGTCGGTGGTCAGTGGTGAGGACCGAGGGGGCTCCGGCCCCAGACAGTCCTGCGACTTGACAACCCAGGCGCTGTGAGTGCCGTGGCTGCCTTTGGCTTCTCGTCCCAAAGGGTCAACTGTGCGTATTTTAGGGTCTGAAAGATTACTGCTGCCTTGTGGGCAGAAGCCGTGAGCACGAGAATCTGGGCCTCTGCTCCTGAGAAGCTGGGATCCGGGTCCTGCTCCGGGGATCAGAAATGTTGAAGATACGCGATATGCCGGGGCTGGGGCTGGATGTGAACGCATCGTATTCGTCAGGGTGTTTAATGTTTGAAAGCCTTTTGCTCTCGCCTTTCTTTCTTTCTTTTTTTTTTTCAAATATGGAACACTTCACGAATTTGCGTGTCACCCTTGCGCAGGAGTCGTGCTTATCTTTCCTGGATCTTTCCGATTTTGCTGCTGAAACAGCACCGCCCTTGCCTTTGTTCTCCAGTCTTAGGCTAAGGTAAGGGGAGCATTTAAAGATCACTGAATGAGCAGCTCTGACCTCCTCCCAGCCACCTATATGCTGTGTATTCATTCAACAAGTGTCTGTCACACCATTTCCCTGTACAGGGCCCCTGCCATGCTTCACATTCAGGGTAGCCTGATATCACCATATTGGCCCTAAAGCCTCAAGACTTGGCTTTGAATTCAATGCCCCCACTTACTCAACAAATGTGCAAACTAATTGACATCTTTAGGCCTAAGTTTCCTCAGTGATGAAATGAGGATAGGGGCGCCTACTTCCTAGTGCTCATAATTACAATTCCCAAGACTGAGTTACGACACAAACAAAGTCAACAAAGTGTGATCAGGAAAATCACCCACTCAGCAAATCAGAGATTGATTCCTCACACTTGTAAAAAACGTTCCATTCCCATTTCAAGCTTCGTCCTGCCTCTTTCCTTCTTTCTGATTTCAAGGAATTACAAATCAGATGTCTTGAGGGTCTATCCAGCCCAGTAATTTTAAAAGTTGTCAGTATGTCATTATTAAACCAACAAAATATACAAGAGCAACAGTTGTCAAGGAAGGAGGAGTGATTTGGACAGTGGGTGGAGCAATTTTAGTGTCTAATATGGTCTTTCCAGAGAACACATGTATTGCAGCACATTACTTCTTTATAATTTGCTTTTTCTTTACTTCTCCTTTATATTTACTACATTTGTTAGGGTAAAATATTGAATTTATAAGAATATCTAAAATTAAGCTATAATGTCTAAATATCACTTAAGGATAGTAAAGAAAATAATAAATATGTTTGTTATAAAGAGGATGCAAGAGGCGTGGTAAAACTGAAAACAATTGAACTATATTTTTCATAGCCAATCCTTTTTATTATTCTTGCTTTGACATCTGTACGTACATTTGACATCTGTACTACATCTGTCTTGACTACATTTCAATCTAGTCATCCAGAAACACGATGCTTGAAGAAATTGTTTGACCTCAACATTCAAACCCAACCCTAGCATTCCTTGTGGAACCTTAAGGCAATGTCACCCTGCCTCACTCTGTGCCCGTTGTGATTACAGCACAAATACCAAACTCCATCTTCCCAGGACTCTGTTCCAGGTTACTTATGCCCATCTTTCCCCTGCTAGCTGCGTGCCCCAATTTTTCCAAAATAGTAACAAGTCTTCTACGTCTGTGCTTCCCAGTAGGCTACTCTCCACACGCCCTTCTTTGCCTTCCCTCTTCCAGCAAGGACTATTCGTCTTTCCTCACACCGCACAGCTCACCTGCAGCATGGGTATCCTCCTAGGTCCTCAGAGCTCACCTCGCTCTGTCAATATTCCAGGCCTTTTGGAGTTGACGTCGTCCCAGGGGATTGCCCTCAGCCTTCTTATCTCCGTCACCCCAGGACTCTCCTGGCATGCTCTGCCACCATCTCTGGTAGCAGGATAATTATCTTCCTCATGTCAACCATTCTCCCCACCATTCATGGCTCTCCAAATGTTGTCTACAAAGAGAAAACTGACACAGCCAAATGAAAAAGTCAGCTGAAACTTGGAAAGGATTTTTATAAATTTATACACAAAAAGAAAGCCTCTAAGGTGATAGCTATTTCAAGTCAGGCTCTTGAGAAAGAAAACTCATATTGCATTCTAAAAGTTTCCTTTAGATAGGAAAAGTCATAGCCTGGTCAAGTTAGAGCGTAGACAGGCTTCCTACCACAACCAAGGCTTAAGCTTAGAGAACATAAAGAAGCAGAGGCAACTTAAGCACAGTTGCTCTGAAGGAAAAGAACAGACTTCTGGAGAGTGACAGATTTCACTAATCTGGATCAAGTGATCACGAAAAGCCTCTTAGAGGATGTGACCTGAGATGGGAAGGCTTCAGAAGAAATTATTACAAGTAAAAAATATCTGCAAAGGCCCAACAGATAAGCTGAGTGGAAGCTGAGAGTGCCAACTGAGGGAGCACGGGACCCAAGAGGAATCTGACGACCACGCTGAGTGCTGAAGGAGGGAGGGAGCCCGGGACCTAAGAGGAATCTGACGACCACGCTGAGTGCTGACTGAGGGGGGAGCCCGGGACCTAAGAGGAATCTGACGACCACGCTGAGTGCTGACTGAGGGGGCACAGGACCTAAGAGGTCAGTGGGCATCTGACGACCACGCTGAGTGCTGACTGACGGGGGGAGCACGGGACCTAAGAGGAATCTGACGACCACACTGAGTGCTGACTGAGGGGGGAGCACAGGACCTAAGAGGAATCTGACAACCACGCTGAGTGCTGACTGAGGGGGCACAGGACCTAAGAGGAATCTGACGACCACGCTGAGTGGTAACTGAGGGAGCACGGAGCCTAAGAGGAATCTGATGACCACGCTGAGTGCTGACTGACGGGGGAGCACGGGACCTAAGAGGTCAGTGGGAATCTGACGACCACGCTGAGTGCTGACTGAGGGAGCACAGGACCTAAGAGGAATCTGACGACCATGCTGAATGCTGACTGAGGGGGCACAGGAACCAAGAGGAATCTGATGACCACACTGAGTGCTGACTGAGGGGGGAGCACGGGACCCCAGAGGAATCTGACGACCACGCTGAATGCTGACTGACCGGGGAGCACGGGACCTAAGAGGAATCTGACGACCACGCTGAGTGCTGACTGAGGGGGGAGCACAAGAGCTAAGAGGAATCTGACGACCACGCTGAGTGCTGACTGAGGGGGCACAGGACCTAAGAGGAATCTGACGACCACACTGAGTGCTGACTGAGGGAGGGGGCACAGGACCTAAGAGGAATCTTACGACCACGCTGAGTGCTGACTGAGGGGGGAGCACAGGACCTAAGAGGAATCTGACGACCACGCTGAGTGCTGACTGAGGGGGGAGCATGGACCTAAGAGGTCAGTGGGAATCTGACCAGCTTTTTCTCATTTACTCAACAAAGCTTTGCTGACCACGTCTGCCCATGATTTCCTGTTCTATGTGTCAACAGCACAGCGCTGATCAAAAGAGACCAGAACCCATGCTCCCATGACGTTGTATTTTAGTGATGAAAGACAGCCATCAGAGAAATTAAATTAGTAAATTACATAAGTATAGTTCTGAGAAATGAATCCAGGAAGGCAGACAGTGTGGGTCACTGGTAAATGGAGCAGCTGATAGATGCCTCATTACAAAAGAGAACTTGGAGCAAAGACACAGAAAAGGGAAGGGAGTTAATACCAGGCGGAATCTGGGCACTTTCCAGGCAGGAAAACAGCAGGTGCGGAGACCGTGAGCTGGAAGAAGACCCTGTGTGCTCCGGGAAGCAAAGCAGCTGGTGCGGCTCTGAGAGCTGCACGGAGGAGAGGAGGTGACTGCAGGGAGGTGACGGGAGGTGGCCTTTAGAACCCTGCAAGAGCTTCAGTTTGCTTTCTTCCCTCAGTCAAATGGAAAGCCACGGAGGGTTCAGAGCCCAGAAGTGACATGATCTGACTTGTGTTTTAAAACATCATTTTAGCTCTGTGGTGAAGGAATGGATTGGAGGGAAAGGCAGGGAGTCCGGGGAAAGGCGGTGGCAATAATGCGTGGGAAAAACCAACAGCATTTGGGATTGAACGGCACTAAAAGGAACAGAAAAAATCAGACAAACTCTGAAACGTGGTTCTCTGGCAGGGCAGACTGTGTTGTGAGGGAGACGGAGAGGTTAGTAGTGACGTCGGGGCTTGGTGTGCTCGTCATTGTCTGAAGAATGGAGCTGCAGTTGGCTGAGTGGAGAAGACGGAACCCGGAGGGGTTTGGGAAGGAAAGTCAACATCAGGCGTGTCAAGAGTAAAGTGACAATACTTACTACATTCTTGGCTGTGCAGAAACTTTTTAGTTTGATCAGGTCCCAGTAGTGTATTTTAGATACTGCTTCAATTGCCTTGGGAGTCCTCCTCATAAAATATTCACCCAGGCCGATTCCTTCAAGAGTTTTCCCTGTACTTTCTTCTAGAATTTTTATAGTTTCATGTCTTAAGTTTAAGTCTTTAATCCAGTGAGAGTCTATCTTAGTTAATGGTGAAAGGTGTGGGTCCAGTTTCAGTCTTCTACAGGTCGCCAGCCAGTTCACCCAGCACCATTTGTTAAATAGGGAGTCTTTTCCCCACTGAATGTTTTTAATTGGCTT